>FIZT01027927.1:0-14490 GCA_900065295.1 Paracoccus marginatus | reverse complement strand
GAGGAGCGAGGAGGCTACTAGTCATGTTTTGTTTTGACCGCGTCGAGGTATGTCGCGTTTCCCACGAGCGCTCGTGGGAAGTACCTTAGTTGCGCGTGTTTCAGAAACTGCCCCCGCGAAGGGGTTAAATACGTATCGATCGATCTGAAAATTTTTATGGGGGGGTTTTCTCTCGTAGTGGCACCAATCCACGGGAGGGGGGGGGGTCCGGAAAAAAAAATCGATCTTTTTTTTCATCAAGTATAAATAAGAGCCACCATAGTCTGCACCTATCACTGTACCGAAAATGTTTGACAATACACTGAATACGTCATCTAAGTGAATTAGAAAATGATGAATATTCTTCTTCCTTTCGACAAAAAAAAAAAGAGAAAAACGCAAACTGGATTAAAACTCCGAAAACACTTCAACATTCGCTATTTTTCCATTATTAAATATTCCAACTCTCTTGGGTATTCATTTTAGAGCGTTTTCTCGCTTATAAACTTATCAAGTTTTAAAATCCGAGGGGAATTCTAAATATGTAATCCAGCATTTATAATTATCTATTTGATGAGTCACACGATCAACCTTTGTAAAGATCAACTGCTAACTAATATCATTTCTCGAATTAATCATATTTTTGCAGATGCCAATAGTTCCAGTTAGTATGTGGTGAATTTATTATGAACTGATAAAAACCGCCAAGTAAGCTCCTATTCGAATTATCTACGTAACACTGCTGTAGTAACAGAAAATTTTACAAAAACTGAAAAACTCATAATGTAGGTACACAGATATCGTGAATTTTCACTCTACTTCGTCATTTTATAGTAAGTTTGAAAAAATTGACCAGCAAATGGAAATGGAATCCACGTCCTCTCTTCTAAAATATATACTTCGAAAGTTCGAACACTCATCAGTACAGCCACATCCAATATTTCTTTCTTCTAAAATTTCTTATAGTATAAAATATTTTGTTAAAAAATATTATTTCGCACTTACATTTAGTCTAAAAGCTATAGTAAAAAAAGAATATCAACCGGACACTACACTGCAAACTACAACTACGGCACAGCGAACTTTGGCTAGACGTCGACGCGAATAACAAAATGCTGGAGAAAATAAAAAAATTCAAACACCCCCTCCCCATAGGCGGCTTAAAAGCTACTAAATCCGAATATTATGTTAGGAAACCCCGAAATAGAGTAATTTTTTTCTCATGAGATTATGTCGGATGTCGCCATGGTAACAGGAGAAATCAAAGGGGAGGCGGTTTACAAAATGGTTAAATCGGCCCCCGCTTTTGGTCGTATCCCACGTATTCGCAGCGAAATCTCACCCCCGCCAATCGACGGAAAAATGAAAATCTTTTTCCACTATCACTGATAACACGCCAACAAGAAATTTCGCGACGTTATACGCTTTAAATTGCGTACGCGGAGAGACCGTTCGACGACGACGACGACGTCTGTTCAACAGACAGAAACCCACGCGTTTCAACTCTCACCAGTAAAATTGGTATTTTCCTATTTTCATTTTATGCGAAGTATACGGAGTGGGAGTTAATTGATAAAATGTTTCGAGCTGATTGATAATCATTAATCGGCTTATAAGACAATAAAATTACTCCAACAATACTTCTTTTTCGATACCTATTAAAAATAGATTATACGTGTAATAATAGGACCTGGAGAGATGGTTTTTTGAAAAATGCGTCACTGAGAAATAATCTATTGATTCAAATTTTTCCACGAAGTTGCCGTTTTATCAGTTACAAAAACTTTGAAACAATATTTTCCCCGGTTGATAGCAAAATGGGAGACATCATACAACGTAAAAATTCGCCTTTTTTCAACCCACGTAAAATGCCAGACGAATGCTTATCGCCAATACATCCTCATTATGAGTTTAGAAATTGTTAGCTACGCTTGAAAAAATACAGTGAAACTTCAGGTTTTTTAAAGGATAGACAGGAAAGAAAGGAACTAACGTAAGTGCAAAGTTAGTTGTGAGTTTTTATCTTGAAAAAAAAATCAACTTGTCCGGCATCAACTAAAACGGTGAAAATAAAATTTCAAAGTGCACTTTGTACAGGTAACTAAAGAACTTACTGAACTACGAATATTTTTGTACCTCGTTAAATACATTTTCTAACATTATTTTGAACACACTACAAAATTTTATCATTGCTTACGCACTTGGAAACCTGACAAATGTTTAATTCACAAATTGTCCTAGCCGTATTTTCAAGTGTAACTTTTATCCCTTGCACATATTTACGGAAATGCGAATGACAAGTAATATCAAGTTATTCTGAAGTTAAAGAATTCTGAAGTAACACACTTGGGGTAGACATTGACACAAATGAATGAAAGCAAACACTCAGACAGCAAACGATCAACGATCTTAATACCAGGTAATGATGTGTTCTACTGAAGTACTTACGACTTGGTACACAAAAAACTAGTCGATGAATTTTTCAAACACATCTTTTGGATACTGAAAGGACATTTTTAAATTTACCCGCTTGAATAAAATCTGAATATCGGAGTTTTGAAAATTGGTGGTCATATCTACAAGAATAGACATCAAGAGTTGAATTCAACTTAAAAATGGAATATACCTTCATAGATTACAATGGGACGAAAGCTCTATAAAACACATTTTGAAAATCAACATAATGTTGAGAGAGATTTTATTTGGGTAGGTCTTCTTCGCTTGCATTGTTGACAAACTGCAAAGTATTTAATAAAAAAGTGTCTGGAATAAAAACATACATACCAAAAGTGCTAGGTTGATTTCCACTGGTGTAGAATATAGGAGACGCTTGACTATTGCAAAGTCCGGAAAGCTTGATCAATGGTAAATTATTCTCTATGCAATGAGAAAAACTTCAGGAAAATCTACAGCTCGAGTTACTCAGTCCCTTCTGTGATGTGAACGATAACGTTATCATAACCACCTAAATTCGTGTTTTTGATTTTTTTACCGAAGTCATTGAACTATCGTACCTAACGACTCATCGATACTGGGTGTTTTTAATCACTCGTTAATTCATTAAATCAAACAATATTTCAAGATAATTGACACAATATTTCTTTTTGCTAAACTAAAATTCAATGTACCAAAGACCCCAAGACCCGACAAAAAGCTTTCTGTTTTATTGTTTTGTTCATTTGTTCTTGTCCTAAACTTATCTATTCTTTTCTGTCGGTCAGCTTTTTGACTTTGTTCATCATTTTTTTTGTGCAATATTTTTTTGTCATGTCATGACAGTAATTTACATAATAATAAGTCGTAAATGACTGTAATTGACTAAAAATTACTTAATCCGAGACTAGTCACAATTTAGCGAACGATGAACGTGGATGAACGACTTTTGTCATTGCTCAAAAGCTCAATAGAATTTTGATAAGAAATTTTTTTGAAAACGCAAAAAAGTTCTCGCTTTCTCGCCTCTCGGTGTTCAAGGTTTAAACTTTCTTCATGTTCACTCGATTAGATGTGAAGTTCTTAAAATATTAGTACATGTGCCGTTGAAAGTCAATAATTGTATTATCTGCATTTAGTTATTATGATATAAAAGTAATTATGTTTTGCGTGAATACAGTGAAACCGTTTTACAGCGCAGATTCGACTTTAAGATTGCAGCGAAAGTTATTCTCCAGTTATAGTTCTTCCTCAAGTTTGAAATTTTTGCTTAGCAATTTTCGAAAAAATTTCAACTTTACATTTTCCAAGAAATTCTATCCTAATTTTGAATCATTGAAATTTTCAACGGGTTTAAAAGAACATTCGTCAAAGATTTTGAAATCATGCTCGAAGCAGTGCGTATTTGTTTTCGGTCATAGAATGAGACGAAGTCAACAGATGTATTCATTATACAAAAAGTTTTGGAGCGATTTCAGTTTTGTATTTTCTTTCCAAAAATTTGGCGTTAATGCGTTGAAACGAAATAAATTATTATATGCTGCCAGTGTTGCTGGTGGATTTCTATGGGAGAAACAAAGAATACCGGATGATGAACTAATAAGGTAGAGGCCAGATTACGATCTATTAAACATAAATGCTTCAAATGCGAAGTAAACCAGAATTATTTATATTTCAACTTTTCAGATTAGAAAAAGAAATAGAACTTGCTAAAAACTTGTTCGAAAATACCAAAACTTCCGAAAACAACGATGAAAATTCATTACAAAATCCATGTGATTGCGATCGCTGTAAACATTTGAATAGTGAGTATACTGTTATGAGATAAATTCACACGTTCAGAGTAAATACTGACCTTGCAGAATTTTGATTTCAGATGAAGATGATTGGGATATATTTTACTCGAGTATTCACATGAAAATATGGAGAAAAGAGCATGAAAAGTATAAAGACCGAGGGCTCTACGTATATAAAGGTAGAAAACTTCGCACTTTGTTTTTTGTATCAACTTGACTCATAAATCATAATTGTTTCAATTTTTAATTTCAGTTTACGGTAAATGGAACGATGTTTCCGCAAACGATTTTTTTCAAGTTCAAATAGACTGCAAGTATAGGAAAGAATGGGATGAAAATACGGTGCAACTACACGTCGTAGATTCAGACAGCAAATCTACCAGTGATATTTTATATTGGGAATTTTTGTTTCCTGTGAGGAATTTAAGGTTCAATCTAACTCGCAATTTATAAATACGTCTTTCATGATACTAATATGCCCTACAGAGAATGTTTTACAATCGTGACTACGTTTGTAATCGAAGATATAAGGTTGATCATGAGAAAAAATTGATGACCATCGTGAGCGAAAGTGTAGATCACCCTTTGTGTCCCGAAAATCCTTCGTGTCATCGAGTAAAAGAGTATTGGTCTCACATTGTTATAAAACCAAAGGAAGATTTCGACAAAGTAATTTCATTTTAATAGTGTTCTACTTTAAACTTTTTGGTGATTATTATACGAATTACTTTTTCGTATTACATGGTTTTATTAATTTCTATTTTTACAGCCTGGAATGGAGTATACCATTACTTATTTCGATAACCCCGGTGTCAGCTTACCGACATCGGTTTCAGTGTTTTACACAATCACAGGTGTGAACATAATTTTCTTGTGTTACGTATGTGTTTGAACGATACTACGTACATGTGCCTAACTTGTTTTGTTGCATTATAGGTATGCCTGAATATTTAATGAAACAAAAAGATGCCGCCGTAAAGTTGGCAAAAAACCGAGCAGAGTATCATCGCTTGAGGGAAAAAGAAAAGGATAAAGAAGTTCCACAAACTCCATCCTCGCCGTATCCGCAGCAGCAATCTGAAAAACGTTTTCTGGTGCTATAAATGAGATAACATGTACGTTAAGTCATTTCATAGGAAATGGATTAGTCGTTTTCTTTTCATTGATGTGTTACCGTTCCGATTAAAATTTACTTTGATGCATGATGAAAAATTGGTCTCAAGAAATCGTGCATTTGTTTGTCATGGATTCTGTTTATTTGTTTACAAACGAATTGAAGAGAGTATTTCAGAGTACGCTTGTATAGCTTGTATAAATTTCGCACCTTTCTTAAAAATAATTCCAAATACTATGTAATGTTGAAGCATTTATTCGACTGGCTATCGAAATGTTTCGATGTTCATAAAAATTCAGATTTGTTACTTCCGTATCCTTACTTTTTAAAGTACCAGGGGTGTAATCATTTTATATTTCTTGACTTTTTCAATAACGTTGATTTCATACTGTCTGCCATTTCTATATATTCTTTAGTTCAAGTAAAATTTAGCTGAATTTAAACATTTAGACGCTTCCTTGAAAAAAAATGTAATATAAAATAAAATGAGCATTAATTTTTGTTATTTCGTGTTGTTTTTAATTCGATTAAAACGAGTTCTACGGTTTAGTTAAGAAGTTTTAATTTAAGATGACACCATTATCGGTTTGTTACCTGTATCGCTGTATTTTCTGAATTAAAGAGTGTGTATACTTACTTCTGTGCTATCATACTGATCCTTTTTCTTCCTTTGTAGGTAAAGGTATCATCGTATGCGAGTCTGAATGATGTACTTAATAGGTACTTCAGTACTCCTACACCCTCACTAACTGTTTGATAATTTTATGAAAATACCTATTACAATAATTGTGACATATTATTTGACCGACTTTTGTGATAGGATTAACGATGTACCATTTTAGAAAAAAAATCTCGTGTATGAGTTGACTCCGTTTCCAGCTAATTTACATTTTACTGCTAGACTCAATTATCTTCTGAAAAGTGAAATAAGCTTCTGGAGAAAAAAGACATAAACGACTCCAAAATTATTCATGAATAATACATATAAAACTGTCAAATTAATTCCATGAATCCAATATCTAATAATTATGTTCTACTTGCGTGTGAATTGCGAATGAACAGTTGAACGCCAGGGTAAACACCGGAACACGTTCGTTTTCGTTCATACATAAAAGTGCCAAGAATGTGCGATGTGCTTATCAGGATTATCAGGTTATCAGTAATTCCTCACAGTTCACTATTTGCTTGCTTGTAGGTATCTTTGCGTTTGTATCGCAAAAGTTGCAAGTCTTTTTCTTGAGTATTAGCTATTATATTAATGATTGGTACCCCGTGAGAAATTAAGAAAGAAAAATTTGATGGCCTAAATTTACTCTTCTTGAAACCGCAGAAATAATGAATAATGTAAGTGGTAAGTTTATTACTCAATTATTTCTATATGCAGTTGACTGAATCAATTTCCTAATTGTAATGATGAAGTTGGTGTTGTAAAACGCCGAAGGGAACAGCCATTCGTCTAAGTACTTACCTTGAACGGTAATGGTACGACCAATCCGATTGATATCTCGCGCATAAAAAAAGAACTGGAGATTAGTAGTAGGTACATGATAGTGATAGTCTATATAGCCTTGCTTCCTTTGGGTGGTACCGAACAAGCAACACGCATTTTTATTTCGTGCGCTCATTTTTTCACATTTGGTTTTATACCTATTTACAATTGTGTTTTTCGTGTTTTAGGTTACGAAGTATTTGAGTGTAACTATCTTTCAACAAAACGTGATAAAAAGACTCTCATCTAGAAAAATGGTGAGTAAGAAATGGCAAGGTATTTCCTTCCCTATGTTTAGTTTTTAAAATGTGTGTTCAATGCAACTGTTATTCATTAGTCTGGCAAGTTAACTGAAGAAGAAAGGTCGACAAAATTGGAACCTCTGCTTTCGAATAAATGGTCATTAGTGGAAGATCGCGATGCAATTAAAAAGGAATTCGTTTTCAAAAATTTTAATCAAGTAAGTTGGTAGCAAAGTACATAATATCAAATTTTTTACTTTTTCGTTGTCAATCCTAATCAAATTATGTGATCAAATATACAATTTAATTGTTAATTTCTTGTACCTCAGGCCTTTGGTTTTATGACTAGAGTGGCATTGTTAGCTGAGAAAATGGATCATCATCCAGAATGGTTCAACGTTTATAATAAAGTTCAAGTAACTCTTTCCTCCCATGACGTAAATGGACTAAGTAACCGAGACGTGAAGTTAGCCTCATTTATGGACACCGCCGAAAAATCATTCTCGAATTAATTCCATTAGTACGACTTTGAAAAGTCCAATTTCATGGTAAAACGTGAGAATTTTTATCATGCTTTTTTACTGTTCATTTTTTCGGTATTCATAAGGTTACTATTATTTGTTTTGGTAACCGTGCAGTGAGGATTTACACTTGTTTCGTTACCCACCACTGATATTCAATATGTATAATGAGGAACAATAAATAAATTTTAGCTTTTATTTAAGTTGTTTTTAAATTTCCTCTTTTCAACGAATCGATAAAATGTGATTCACTCCAAAGGAATCTCCAACACGACACGAAATCTAGATTTTTGTATCCACTGACCTCTTTTTTCTTCAGGAAAAAATTTATCGTTCGAAAGTTTTGCATAAAGAGTACGTACTACGTAAATTATGTTACTCCGTAGTAATGCAAAAGGTTCCAAATTCAAAAAAGTGAGCGATCATGTTTCACAAATAAAACGATTTAAAACCGTTTCATATCGTATATTGGTAGTTTGGTACGTTGAGTTCATGATAACATAGGTATGAAAGGTGAACTTTCTTCGATAAAATTGGCTTATAAATGTAGATAGACAGATTGTAGTTATTTAAATATAAAGACTATATGAATATCCTTTTGGAGTCGGCAGTGGTAATTATCCCTCGCCTTTTTTTTGTAATTTTATTCTATAGGTATGATTGAAGTCAAAATATAAAAACACAGAAAGATGGAAATGTTTTATAGTAGCAAACATGATTCATAAAATTCATAATCTTAGTATAGGTACCTACATAGATACTCCATGGTATGGAAATTCGCTTTTCTTTTTAAAAAAAAAAACTTACCAAGGTATAGTTACTTTTAGAATGCAAACGAAGATGAAAAAAGTAAGAAATTATTTTAATAGAATTATAATCACAAAAATGATAAAAGTTACTTTTCAAATCCTTATAAAATAACAAAAATAAATACATTGAAAAACAATAATAGTCAACAAGTTACAACAAAAACGTAAAAAAAAAATAAATAAAATACATCAATTAAGACAATGGTTCTCGTGTTGTGTTCGGTAAAAACAAACACATCAAACCGCCACCTGAAAATTAAAAAAATATATAATTATTACATTGTATAGTTACGATCATAGTAGGCCGTAGGGGAAGCATTTACATGCATGTAACCTATTGTTAGGCTGACTGTCATATCATGATGTTATTTAAATTGCATACTTCTACCCGAGTAAGGAAAAATTAACGCAACTTGAATGGAAAAAGCATCATTTTTAGGGTTTTGTAAAAACCCTGCCAGTTTTGCTTTTTCTCATTCTTTCAATTGAACTTGAATGTAGGTTCAACTTACTTATTAAAAGAAATGCAACAATGAATGTGGGTGCAGGACAGTACAGATCTAATAGCGTCGCGATTACAATATTACCAATAATACCGCCAAATCGAGCTGCAACCATGGATATAGCCACACCAGTAGCTCTGAAATAGAAAACACACAAGACATGAACGACGTTTGAGTGCATTGTGACTATTGAGTAGGTATATACGTTTCTTGTACAACTCACCTCAGATTGGTAGGAAATATTTCTGTGATGAGGCAATCTAACGCAGCATTCCCGCAACTGATAACGCTACTAAATGTTGCTGATACTATTAAATTCTGTGTTTTACTTACTACGAAGGACATAATAATAGCACATGCTCCTGAGGACATCGTGCTGAAAACTAGTCACGTAAATGCGATAAGATTAAATGAATAAGCTTGAACTCGGACATGTTTGCATAGTTAGAATACATTTACCTAGGAAAAATTTTCTTCCAAGTTTGTCCATACCCAGTACAGCTAATAAGTTACTGGGTAAAGCAGCAGCTACGGTAATGAAAGATTCCAAGAATACGCCTCCAGCAATGTTGTTATTGCAAACTGAATCTTGTGAGCTAGAATTTTGCGAATCTTTCACGTTTGTGATGAATTCAGTCACCTGTCACAAAGTTTGAAATAGGTAAAACTATAGTACAATGTAGGTGGGTAACTATATTCATTTGGCCAAAAGTGAATCATCTATTTCGTAATTTTTGAAAGCCAACATGTACGTACACTACATAATATGTATGTATAAGTGAGCACCTCAATTTTTACGTCAAGTTTCTGATACTTTACCTGACAAACTGTAGCATTTTTTAATCCGTTATGTGCTTTGGAATATTCATCAAATCGGTTGAATAATTCAGGAAACCACATCATAAGACCGTAATACCTTTAATTTAATTAGTAAAAATTCAGGCATTTTATTAACGGAAAAAGCGTTTTTGTTCATGTATCTACTGAAGGTAAGTTATCGGACCACGAATACAGTCTTAGTTGGTTAGGTAGTACGTATAGGTATGAAAAGTGAGAAGTGAACTCTTTACTCACCCAATGTGAAATGTAAGATTAATGGTTATGGAGATCAATGTATAGCGTAGAATTGGTGGAATAAATAATTGTCGCGTATTCTCAATTATGCCACCTAACATCACTTTACAAAAATGGGTTTTTGGATTGCCTTCGCAAACTGTTGACATTACATTTGTCGTTGTTTTGTTTTCAATGATTAAACTTCTAGCCTGGTGAAAACAATAAGTTAGAGATAAATACTTATATCGATCACATTAGCACCCTTGATTTTTGGAAATATGTAAGGAAACACGCAGTGAAGTCGTTTACACGTATAAATTTAAAAATTTCGAGAACTACTTGAAAAGAAAATTACACTTTACAATAATTTTTGGAAACTGTCGACTTGTCACTCGTGTATTTTCCCACACTTCTGAACAATAAGCGAAAATTCTCATTTACCGGATATGATGATAGCTCTTTTCCGGTATTCGCCCTGTATATTCTTTGAAAAACTTTCATCGCTTTTTCGTGCTGGTTTTGTGTTAAGAGGAACTTTGGACTTTCTGGCAAGTACATTAGAAGGACAGCTACGATAAAGCTTGGAATAGAACACAGTGCTAAAAATATCTGCCAAGATTTATAAGTAAAATATTCTGACTGATGTCCGATTGTTTGAGGAATAATTATCCAGGCTAAACCTACAATTAAACTTTTCAGTTAGTCGATTAACAAAAACAAAACACTATTGTTAGAATTGTTTTCAAAATTCAGTTCACTTACTCGCGACGAATAAATTTCCCAAAGTCCAAAATGCAGCCATTGAACTTAGCATGGAGCCTCTCTTAAGCTTAGGTTGAAATTCTGCGAAATATGACCAAATAACTGGCCCACTGCCTCCTAACCTATAACATCACATCAGTTTGTTATTTTTATGTACATGGACTTATTATTCCCCACGCATGGTGCGTGTGCATTATTTATCTATTTTAATACAATTTTTTTCCGCGATACATATTACAAAGGTAGGTAAGTACCTATTTATATTTTATTCATTCAAAAAATACTCACGCAGCACCGTTTAGAAATCTAAATAACATAAATATGCTGTACGATTGCGCGAATGTCGATGCAATTATGCATATTCCATTTGTGAATGATATAACGATCAAGACTTTTCGTCTACCTAGCGTATCCGCGAGAGAGCCCCACAAATAGGCACCAGCCATCATACCTACAACAGAACATGAAAGTTATAAATTATTACAACAATAGAAATATTACATTAGTTATAGGATGTTGGAATAATACGAGTTATTCAATTTTTAGATTAAGTAGGTAAATACTTCTTACAACTTACAGACATTGAAAAGAAAAAAATTATCGAGGTTGAAATATTTCTCGAAAATTTACGGACTGATAACAAAAAGAGTGAAAATATGACAATAATAGAATATAATGGTAACTGGTAGGTAGGTACATAATTCAACGTAAATGCAACATTTTAGATTGAACCAAAATTTTCTTTGTGAAATCCATACGAAATTTAACTCTTTTTTCTTTATTCATCTTTATTATCATCAGATCTCATCTCTACCATTCTTCCACAATGTTTATTAAATTTTTAAATTAGATATTAAGGTAATTTTGAATTGAAAAATTTCAAGGTTAGCATGCTTAATGCTTTACGCCACTTCTTTCCAAAACCTGTTCGAAAAATTATAATCTTTGAAACAACGAAAAATTTTGAAATAGGTAATTGGTATCTATTGGAAGATGGTTGGTAGAGGGTAACGGCAGGTACCTATATTCGTCAAGTGACAGAGTAACAGTACCGATGAATATGATAGAGTTGAGCCATCCTTTGGAATGCGTGTCCAAACTCAAGTCACACTGGGCGGAAGGCAGTATGAAAGACATCGATATAACATCCATCTCTTCGCTAGTACTGACAAATCCACAAATGACCAGTAAGAAGTAATGAAATTTCCCATAACCTGTACATATTTCAAACATGTATTAAAAATAACACCGAAGTATCAAATACCTAACGCAAATATTGCGTACCTTAACTACTCGTGCTAGGAAAAAAAAATTAATTACCCGCAAGTTCGATCGCTCGTTCAAAATCCACTGCATCGTATATTTGTCCATTTTCAACTATTTCAAATTTACCATTCGTAGGTGGTGAAGAATCTGTTGGTAAAAAATTGAATCATAAAATATAAACTTTTTATCTTCATGACGAGGGTGAAAAAAATGTATCAATTATAGTAATTTTCATCTCTCAGTCATTCAAAAAAAAATAATACTCGTTTAATAACAAATAATCTATCATCTACGACACCCTTTTACAACTTTACAACTTTTCTATGAGGAGCTGAATCATCTCTCACGCGTTTTATTTCTTTCGAGTTTACTATAGTCTCTTCCCTATACTGTGTACATCAATTCATTTAGCGGAACAATAAGATTTCCCAATTTGTAAAATAGGTACAACACGCCATTCATCGAATGCAATACACTTGAACGTGATATCTTTAGTGAGAAAGTTTACATTACCTTTGACCTGAAGGTCGACTGTATCAACTGTGGTTATCTTTCCGTTATTAAGTTGCTCGTGATCTACAGACAAAAAAATCTACCATCAATAATCAATATAAGTTATCAATGCAACAAAATACTGTCACGTAGGTATGAAAGACCGTTCACAAAAATTATATTTCAACATCAGAAACATTGAATTTACTAATAACAAAACTCCAAGTGTAAAAACAATGCTTGGTGTGATTTTTTTGAAAATAGTAAATGGCGGTGATTTGAAGTTTTCCCGAGTAATGCCCAATGACTCATGTTAAGGTGAAAATCAGTATAGTGTAAGCTGGAATTACTTATGAGGGATGAGGTGTTAAGGGGTATTGCTCATATTTTTTTTTGCTATAATTGTAATAAAAACTTAACGGGTGAGGGGAGGGGAAGAAAAATTTTGAATTTTAAAAACTGTCACAATTTTTCAAGTTGCATTTCGAGAAAAATTGACAGAAAAGCAATTGATAACGAAACAAGTGAATGAATAAAATAATATGAGATGTACAACGGTATAACTGCAGACATCACAGACAGAATGGCAGATTTCGCCCAATAAGAAATAAGATCAGTTTTAGGTTCATTGAAATTTACCTACTCGAAAAATCAACAACAGTACCAATATTACGTACTTACTACGTAGTGATTAAGATTGTACTTTTTACTGACTCAAACTTTAAATTTTGTATGTATGATTAGGTACGTCACTTTTCGATAAATTATATCATTTATTGTCGAGAAGAAAATTCAACGTTAGTTTGATACAACTCTGCGATAATAGGTAGGTACCTACGCATATCAGTTCATGTTCGCTATAGTAAATAAACGGGAAGTAGAAGTACCTAGCTATATTTAATTCATTGGAAAAATAAATTCACGTCATTTACAATCACAACTTTTCTGTAGAATATCAAAAGTTTTATTGGTACGTAACTTTACCAATGGATATTGCATTTAATATATTTACGTGGGTTAGTGATTCAATTTTTTCAATTATTTTACGTGCATTTTGGAACGTACCTTTAAAAATGAATACTATAATTATAGGTAAGTACATACGTAAATGTCCTGGTACCTAATTTGTAATGTATTACCAATTTATCAAGTTTTTTCATGCCCTCAAGAAGGCTTACAAATTTGCAAACGTGAACAAAACCCTTCCAGAAAGTGAGAGAGTACGTTTTGCTCTAAGAGAATGATTTTTTACGTAATTGCACGTTGATCGAATGTTATGCATATAGGTGTGCATCGCATCTTATAAAACAAGATTTACAGGACCAATCATACATTACCCATTAAGTATGCAAATTAATACTTGAGTGTAGATGTTTGCATTAAATCCTTCTACTTTAAATAATATGTAGACTGTAGACATCCATTAAATGAAAATGTCTGTATGAATTCACATTTACATAGGTACTTATTTTGCTTCCAGTACCTACTAAAATCTCGACAAAGTGTAATTAATGACCTACACTCTTACGGTTACGTGTATTCATTTGTATTACCTATTAATTACGCTCAAACTTTAGCAGAGTAATGGTTTCAATTTTCTCATTTTTAAACAAACAATTTTTTGTAATTTATTGGTACCTATTTTTTGTATAGCACTCTATGACATCGCTAAAAAATTGCATTTCTATGGTGAATATTTTCATGAATGAATGTACCTGTACCTAGACCTACACTGAGAGAAATTTCTTTAGGAAATAATACCAAAAATTTAGTAAAGACTCAAGGGCGTAGCCAGCAGGTGGGCCGGGAGGTCAGGCTCCCCTGGAAAATCGCCCGGCCCCCAACTGCCCCCCCCCCTAAAAAAATTGAAAAAAATTCGTAATTATTAACTAAGAATTTACAGTATGGAATAAGAAAAATTCCTTCGCGGAAGCCCTTCTGAATTTTGTTTCTAACCAAAAAATCTTCAACTCGTTGAATTTCAGTCTTTGTAGGGTAGTCGAGCTAGTTGTCATCTATTCTCTTTCC
>FIZT01027902.1:0-13305 GCA_900065295.1 Paracoccus marginatus | reverse complement strand
ACGCGTCAACGCACACCTATAGGATATGCAGCCGCACACCTAATTTTTTGTCGGGACAATACAAGCCGGCATATAAAATAGACCTACAGGAAGACATAACACACCTAGAAGAAAGAAATTGCGAAAATGAACACGAATGTAGATTTCAAAAATCACACAGGGAATTTCGAGACTATCTCAATACTGAAATAAAAAACCAAAAATTCGACCTAACAGTAAATTTTAAGGCAAAAAGGGGAAAAAGAGGAGTACAATTTTTTGGAGACATTTTGAACTTTTGTTGTAACGTTATAACCGAAAATGAAATTTATCCTTTATACGACAATCAAGAGAAACTAAAAGGAAGTTACGATAATTTAAAAGCAGCCTTAATAGAAACGCATTCTGACTTATTTAACGTTACTTCTGAACTGAATAACTACACACAAGATGTAAACACGAAACTAAATCTACTAAAAGAAGGAATGAGAGAAATCCTGCATGACATGAATAACGTGAGAATACTCAGCTCAGCTGAGGTAGTATACGATAAATTGTTTAACATCCTACACTACATATTCTACAAACCTACCTAACTTTGGACCACTATAGAGAAATCATGCATTATTGTAAAAGGCATCAGATACCTACATCACTAATACCGATCGAAAAACTAAAAGCAGACATCAAAAAACTAAGGAATTATCTCGAAAAAAATAATAAACAACTCGCGATACCTATCGAAAATATTATCAGGTATTATACCTTGAAACTAGCAAAATGCCAATATTCTGACTCTGACATAACCGTTGAAATAAAAATTCCAATTCAGACAAAAAATTCTATTTGGAAATTATACACCTATACACCTATTTTTTTCGATTCAACGACGAAATTTGCATTCTATCAATGCTACGGGGTTATTAAAAAACTACTCACACCTGTTCGCATCCGACTAATCGCCTACATGGATGACTCTTCCTTGTCTCTCTTGGACCTTTGGTGTATTAAAGAGAAGCAGATATTAAAGATAAAAGAAGGAATGAAGGCTTATGTATTGTGACCCGTCGACAGGTCCGCGAATTTCTTTGTTTTCGTTTGTGATCACACTTGATTTAAAAAATACGATTTTACACTCGCGTTTCCGAGGAATAAACGAACGACGTTCACATTCAGGCGTTTATTTCGATTGAAACAACGTACACTGTATTACAATTTACAAGGTGCTCGCAAAGCGCCGATCTAGGACGAATGACAAAAATACTGGCTTCGACCAGTTATTATAAAGTAAATTATCCCGCCCTCACTCGGTCTGACCCAGGATTTGCTGAATTTCACGTAATTCGCCTCGTAAAACAGTTTAGCGCCAGTCTAATCTATTGCTTTACTTGGTATCGTAGACGTCGAATATTTGTAAACAGAAATATTCGACGCTTCAATTTGATACGAATTTTGTGCGGTCGATGCATAATTTTTTGAGCAATCGACTTCGCACGTCCTACTTTATGTTTACAAAATATTCCGAAATATTTCATTGTCACAGTAGATATACATACTCGTACATAATCTCCGACCGAGCTCTAGACTCAACACCCCAGTCGGTTGTAGAAAAAGTTGACCAACGGACGGTTAAAATTCACCGCGAACGTCATCCGATCGTCCTTAACTGCTGGATAAATTGTGTGAGATTTCTGTCGAAGAAATATCTACATCTCAGCTTTGCACCCATTTGGAGGTTGATGACAAAATTTGCTGAAAATGCAACATCGTTTGATTGCTTTTATTACAGATGTTCCAATAGTTTCATTGGATTTCGGAAGCAAACTGAACAGCAGTATTATACGCGAAGGTGTTGATGTCTATTTTGAATGCAACATCAAAAGCAATCCTTGGGTTTACAGGGTGAATTGGAAGTTCAATGTAAGTATTCTCACAATCTCAATTATTTTTCAATTCTTGATATAATTTTTGACAAGTTTATCTTAATACTACGAAACTGAAGTTAAAAATTGAGAAATTGAAATAAAATGAATAATTAGGCTTAATTTTCCCATTAAAATAAAACAGAGATACGATGAACAGAACAATAACTAATAGTAAAAACAATTAATCGAATCAAACTCTTCCAAAAATCTTGGGGTAGGTACAATACAAACCGTAGGTATCTACCTACTTTATTTTGAGTAACCTTTTGATAATATCTACGTAGGTATTTAGGTATCTTTAAGAAAAACCAACTTTAAATACGATTTTACGCTTTAATTCAATTTTACGGGATAACAAGGACGCTAGGTACGTACTCGTATTCAGTTTATAGCGCGTACAAAAGATAAAAATGTATAAAAACTTTGGCTAACGCGCGCGTCTCCGAAAAAAGGAGACTAGAAAAAGACCTATCTAAACGTAAACGAGTACCGAACACGAAGAAGAGAAAAAGAAAAACATAATGAGATTACATATATGTGTTTGTTATTTGTTTGTAAAAAGGGCAAGACCATACATAATAATCCGAATAAGGGAATGTTAGTGAGTAATCAGAGTTTAGTCCTTCAAAAGGTATCCAGAATGGAAGCAGGTTTATATACGTGCGTTGGAAGTAATCAAGAAGGCGATGGGGAAAGTACTCCGCTTTATCTGGATGTCAAATGTAAGTTTACTTTTTTATCGTGTAAGTATTCTCTAAATAAAATGGCCTCTACGTGATATTTTTATAAAATTACAATTAGTTGGCCTTTTTCCCTCGCGCCGCGCCGTACAACTGCAGTGTTGCCCAAAATATGTATGTAGTAGACTCTTTACTGCAGAGTTCGTTGGCCAGACAGGTAGATTGAGCAAGAGACAGGGATGCTATGAGAGCATATTTTTTTTGTAGATTTGAGCGAATTCGTCGATGACGAATATGGGGTGCCCTTTTATTTGTACTCTCTATTTCTAACGCTACGTAGAATTACCTCATTTAATTGAAATGGGGATTGGTTTGATTTTCCTAATTATACAGACACCATCCTTCATCATCATTCATCGAAGGCCTTTCGGAAAACTTGTCAATTTTGAAAAACTTGACAATTTTGGAAAATTTGACAATTTTGGAGAATTTGACAATTTTGGAAAATTGGGTAATTTTAGCCAATTGGGTAATTTTAGAAAATTGGGTAATTTTAGAAAATTGGGTAATTTTAGAAAATTGGGTAATTTTAGAAAATTTGGCAATTTTAGAAAATTGGGTAATTTTAGAAAATTGGGTAATTTTAGAAAATTGGGTAATTTTAGAAAATTTGGCAATTTTAGAAAATTGGGTAATTTTAGAAAATTGGGTAATTTTAGAAAATTGGGTAATTTTAGAAAATTGGGCAATTTTAGAAAATTGGGTAATTTTAGAAAATTGGGTAATTTTAGAAAATTTGACAATTTTAGAAAATTTGACAATTTTAGAAAATTTGACAATTTTAGAAAATTGGGTAATTTTGGAAAATTGGGTAATTTTGGAAAATTTGACAATTTTGGAGAATTTGACAATTTTGGAAAATTTGACAATATTTTGTAAGGTTTGGCATTTTAAAAAACTTGTTCATTTGATCATTTTGAAAAATTTGACAACTGTGGAAAATTGGACAACTTTGAAAATGAAAATTTGGAAAATTTGACTATTTTAGAAAATTTCGAAAAATTTCGAAGATGCCAATAATTTCAAGAAAAAATTGAAAATGTAAATATTTCTTGCAATATTACGATTTGAAAATTTTCAAATATTCATGAATTAATAATATGGTGATTTCTAAAATTTTCATCATTTGCGGGGGCACTCGTCAACGATTCAAAAATATAGCCCGCCTAGAAAGAGGGAGGCATGAACGATGAAGTATACTTAATAAAGTACCTAATGTAAATTACCAGAGAGCTAGGTACCTCGTTTCATCAACTACCTATATAAGTTTATTTACAGCTAGCTGAATCGACGATGAGATTAATGTTATTTAATTCTCTATGTATAACGAGATGAGCTAATGATACCACCCCCTGTTCTCTGTTGGAAAAGTTTAATGGAAAAATTTGATTTTTCGCGAGGCAGCTATAGGGGGGGAAAAAACAGTACTTTTTCACTTGTCTAAAATCTGCATAATTTGCCCGTGAAAATGAATTCCATTTCGTTCGTTCGTTCTACGATCTCGTCCCGAGCCATCAGTCGGGGTTTTTCCCCTCTCCTTTGCTGTAACTACGCTCGGAACGAATTAATTAACGTAAAATGTTGCTGCTGCAAAAAAAATGCAGCCAGAGATTAAAAAAGTTGCCAGTCTTGTCGAACGTATATTTTTCATATTTTGCTCAGCGAGCAAAACGCCACGACGTAATTTCTCATGCTCTGTAAAGTTGGTTAAATTAGCGATGGAAAAAAACGCGGAAAGCGATCGGTTCACTGAAGGGTTTTGTAGGTACAGAGGTTCGAACACGATCATGTGCTGGAAAAATTTACCCAAGAAAACAGTTGTTTGCCAAGTGGCGTGTTTTAATAATTAATAAACGAACGCGAGAGAGTTGATTAATTAGGGTAAAAAAAATGTATAAAAACAGAACAATATTTGTCTCGCTGCCATGCTACGCCATATTTTTTTTTCTTTTTTCGCTTAAAAATATTATGTTAATTTATATCTACGTTGTCGTCGTATCAACAAGTAATTTTCGCGCCAACGTACGACCGAACGACTTACCGCCGATGTGTGACTATTTTCTTGCGTATGTTGCTGTTGCAGACGCGCCGATCTGTAGACCGGGCCAAGAAACGACGTATGGTGTGGGTCGTGGCGAGGTGGCCATGATCGCTTGCGAAATCGAAGCTAATCCGACAGATTTGAAATTCATTTGGAAATTTAATAACACATCAGGGAGCTCGAATATATCATTGGAAAGCTTCGGAAACGAAGGAACCAGAAGTGTAGCGAAGTTTATCCCAATTACCGAACTGGATTATGGATCTTTGTATTGCTGGGCTAGCAACCAACTTGGCATGCAAAGTGAACCTTGCGTTTACCACATCATTCCGGCAGGTATTATAAATTATAAGTTTCACGGGAATTAGCGCCAGATTAATTTTATAAAAGGGGAAACGAGAGGAGGGAATTTACATTGGGGTGCGGCTGCGAAATGTCGTCTCAAGCCGCCACCCCGATTTTTGTCCTTTTTATTGCGAAGAAAACTATACACTCGATAATGGCAAAACGAAAAGTTTTTGCAGTTTTACATGGACGCCCCGTCCCGACCTTCGTGCTCGCGTCGTGTCGCTGCGAATGTACTTAATCCAGTTGTGCTGTCGAAGGATAAGCTTTTAATATTGTTTTTAATAGCGATTCGATTCGATTTTTATAGGTATTTCGTCTTTCGTACTATAAATGAGATTTTATAAGTAAATTCCAACTCGCGACTTGCCGAAGAGTTCCGTTGCCTTTTTCCTCCTCCTTTCGTTTTCGTTCCGCCAGCGTTAAAAAGTGCGCAATCGGATATGAAACGCTGGATTACGAAAAGGTTTTCGCGGATTTCGATAGCGACGGAATGGGCGCAGCGGGGAGGAGAAAAAACACTGAATAGAAATTGAACTGTATTCGATGCGGATCTCAAGAAAATAACACACAAAAGGCCAAGTTTGTCGGAGACGAAAGCTTTCTGATAATGTTATACCGTCTAAGCGAGACGATTGTTTTTTCACGTGGTTTCGTCGTAGATTCCCTCTAAAACCCTTTGATGTTAATTTCAAATCTCCGGGATACTTTTACAGTTTGTAAATACGGTTGCTAAATTTTTTCGCCAAAATGTTTGAAATGCAATTTTTAGCATTTTTTAAATGCTTCGAGTCGTCGAATGAGAAATTTTTACACCCTCAGGACGAACATAAGTTGTTGAAAAATTCAACAGAAAACGCAATTATGGTAATGGTATTCCGCCAGGCGAGTCTACTTCAAAGAATATCTTAATTAGGTATTGCTTATCTATCTCTTTCACCTTAGTTCAACAACACGTGCGAGAGGCATTAAAAGAGTATCAGTAAGAAACCCTTATCGTCTATGTGAGGTGTTTGGGGTTTTTGTTTTACGTTGCGTACGTGTTTTTTTCCACTCTACAGTCCGAGATTACTTGATTTATTACCTGCCCAGAATGTGAAGTGGTTTCTGGAATACCTGATGGTAACACCCTTCAAGGTGGGTTGGTTGGACGCCATATTCTGCATTTGTTTTGTTATTGCGAGAAAATTTACGAGCAGGTTTTCTCGATTCGTCTATGAAAACTTTTCTTTTTCCAAAGCTTGTCGAGTGTTTGAAGAGAAGGAAAAGGATTTGAAAAAAAAAGAAAAAGAAAAGGAATGTTTATGCCTAAGATTACAAATACCTTCTTGGGAGTACCACTAGGTACTCCAAGAGATACTTTTTACAATTTTAGAATACTTAATTTTTGAAATATTTTCTATAAAATGAACTACTTAGTTTGTTACACAAAAATAATTTATTCACGGAAGTATGAGTGAAAAATGAAAACACTATCGGTGCTTGCATGCTTTCATTGTACCTATAGTTGTATGAGATGTTGGTTACTCGATTGACCACGATACAATTAATTAAAGACACGATTACAATCTTGAAAGTATTCAAATTCGTGTTATTTCTTTGAGGCACATTTATCAAGTGTTTGTCTCCATCTGCCATTTCAACGAACACCACCTGTAGCAAATGTGACCGCAATCAAAGTTTGTATTGGTTCGGTTCACTTTGCAAATTGTGCACTCATCCTCTTCGGGTATCTCTTCCTCGAGTGTTTCATGGCCTACCTACTTCTGGAGGTAACCAAACCTCCTCTTCTTCCTCGTCCTTTTCGTTCTCTGGCTCTGGTTCCTCTTCTTGCTGATGGCTGCTTTCAGGTTCCACCTCCGAGATTTCCATGCCGTCATCGAACTGCTCTTGGCGCAGTCGGTTGTACTCCTGTTCTGATAGCCCTCAGTCTAGTCAGGGTACCCCATCCTGGTTATCCAGCGCTGAATCAAGCTTCTGCAGTACTACTGTCCATTTAAACTTCGTAATGTCAGCCTCTAATCCGGAGAATTTTGGTGACTGGAATAAAATAGACTCTGTCACCGTCGCGTGTAGGACTGTGTCTGGCATTTTTTCAAAAAAAATTTTACTTCCTCTGACCCTGGATTTTTTACTAATTCCGTACATACGTATAACTGTAGCGAGCCCCGAATAAGCCCGGAAAAGAACACCACTTCGGTGG
Organism: Paracoccus marginatus; assembly: GCA_900065295.1. Taxonomy (NCBI): domain Eukaryota; kingdom Metazoa; phylum Arthropoda; class Insecta; order Hemiptera; family Pseudococcidae; genus Paracoccus; species Paracoccus marginatus. The sequence goes on along the minus strand of FIZT01027902.1, from coordinate 6,072 downwards.
ATAAACAAGGAAAAAAATATCAATACTTCGAACCGATCGCGAAAAAAAATCTAACGTCTCTCCCTGACTTGATTATATTTTCGTGCAAAAATTTAACAGTGTAATAACATATCTATTAAACTACGTAACTAGCGATTAAATTCGCGGGTATATAAGCGGGTGGATTTCTCTCAGAAATCCCCCTTCTAACGGTATACTTAACGGTACTACAATTTACACCGGCAAAGTAACGGTATATTTTGGCGACGGCGAGCCAGAACTGCTGATTTTATTCAAAAAAAAATTTCCAAATATCGGCGACTTTGCGTTTCGAAAAATGCGCCGAAGAAACTTGATATTTAATTTTTTTGTATGCTAAGCTACTCGTCAATAATTTCCAACGGAAGTTGATAAATTCCAGTTGGTGAAAAGGTTTTGGTATTTTGGGTTACAACAGTTTCCCACCCCTACTAAAAAAAAACTTAAACATGAATACTGGAAAATTTCACAGTACTCTATTATATGGTTCAAATTAAATTCAAAATCAGCACCCACGAACATTATTCCGAGTCGAAATTTTTTTTTGTCTTCACAAATCTTCATCATTTTCATTATAACGAAGTGAAACGAGTGGTCCGGACCAGTAATATGTACTTCGTAAAAGTATTTTATTTTCATTTCAATCGCCTTTTCTGGTGTCTCTTCTACGAGTTTATGTAACTGATCTCCGTAGTTTTTCACATTCCCTTCAGCTGGTGTAATTACAGAAATGGTCATTTATAAACTCGAGGATGAAAATACTCGGAATAACTAAGAAATAGGGAGAGAGTTTATTAAAATTTGAAATTGGAGTCATGTTGTTACCAAAAATTACGATATTTTATAAAATTTGGCCAATTTGTCCTATTTTCATTTTCATAGTCAGCTAACTGTTGTATGAAATATCATCTTCTTTGCTTGATCACTTTATAAATAAATAATTAACACACGAGCTCCAACATTTGAATTTCCTGGTTAAATAATAACTGATCGTAGTTTTCCTGCTGTCTTTCCCTCGTATTAGTTTGAATTTTTTCCAAGACTTCTTTTATATTATCGAAGTTTCTGTGAACGTCTTTTGCGAAACTGTCTAATTTTGTTACACTGTCAAATAAGTCTTTATGATTTTTTATTACCTACTGCCTCTTTTAGATTTCCAAAGTTTCTGTCAAGTGTTTTCTGATTTTCATAAAAAGGTAAAATTTGTTCTTTCGTGGCTAAATCACAACACCACGAAAAGAACTCTCCTAGAAATTCGACTCCTCGTTTTTGGCCAATTTGTCCTATTTTCATTTTCATAGTTAGCTAACTGTTGTATGAAATATTGTCTTCTTTGCTTGATCACTTTATAAATAAATAATTAAACACACGAGTTATGTATTCACACTTTAATACACAATGTATCACAGTTACAATCGTACTTAATGTCTAACTAGATTAACTCTTAACCAACTCTAATCTAATCCTATTTTTTCTCCATATTATATGCATCTTTATTGTTTAATTGTTACCTATGTTTAATTCTACCGCTTTTGCTCACGTCTTGGTCGCAGGCACGTAGCGCATAGCTACAGCCGCCTCGTCGTACGTGTATGTCTACATACCTAATATTACCTATTCTAACTAGCATTCCATTTAGTCTCTCTACTCCTCCATTCGTTTGGCTGGAATAGGTACTGCTGTATGAGTTATTTTAAATCGTCCCAAAAAATCAATCTCTAAATACGATAGTCACACTCAGATGGGATAATTGATCGCAATAGTCCTGGTTTTGCACCAGTCTTATGTTTTCTGTATTGACATTGGTCACAACTTTTTATGCAGTTTTCTACATATATCCATTCTCCATAGTCATACCAGGCCAGTAATATCCGTTTTAGATATTTTTGGTGGTTTTTCTAATTCCTAGATGTCCTCCAGTTGGTGGATCATCATGGAGTACTGACATCACTTTGGGAATTAGATATTTGGGTATTGTTCTGGTTCGGGTTCGGGTTCGGGTTCGGGTTCTGGTTCTGGTTCTTCTATCTGATTTCTTTCGATGCCAATTTCCGGAATTTCCATCCCGTCGGTAAGTTGTTCGTGGCGGAGACGGCCGTATTCTGCTTCTAGGAACGGTCCAGCCAAGGTACCCCATCTGGGTCGCCGAGCGCCGAACCGAGCTTCCGCAGCACCTCCGTATGTTGCCAGGGTGGCAACGGCACACTTCTGTTAAAGTAATGTTGTTGTACCTACCTCGCCGAAAATTTCGTGGAACCAATTAAACATGGTACCCATTTTCTTTGCACTTTAGAAAAATTTACACGTTGAAAAAAGATCGATTATAAAACTACGACTGGCGTGCCATTGTAATTTAATTGATGGTTTTCCTATTTTGTTTATCTTTTCTTCCCACTTCTTGTTTTCTGTTCACACTCTCGAGTTTGTCAAATCCGGGTTTTTGTCGTCATATTTGAGGTTTTCAGTGCTTTTCTTCGTTCATTTGTACGAATGCACTTTTCGTTTTATGTTTTGGTCATTGTCATTGTTTTCATTATTCGTCAGCAAAATTTTTTGCCGCTTATTATTACATTACGTAATTTTTGCGTGCTTACTTTGCTGTGCTGGTTTTTATTTCGAGCCCGTTTTTCTACTGACGTGCGCCTTATTTTTTCTTTTTTACAATAATTCTATCTTATATTTACAGAAATAATTCATAACTTTGAGGCGCTAGACGTCGCGATCGTCCTAGCCCCTTTCATTGACTTATACTTACTTCATAAATCTAATATTTTCGAAATAATCCTATTTTCTAACCTATTTTTAACCTATTTTCGTCAGTAGATTTTCTTTTAATCTCTTACAATGTATTTTTTCAACCTCCGCACGTGCGTAATCTCTTTTTTGTCATCTATTTCAATTTCATAATTTAGGTCATTGACCTTTCTAGACACCTTGTAGGGTCCACTGTATTTACCAGCGAATTTGCCTTGGTGTCGAAATGGTATTTCTGGGAGTACCATATCTCCTTTTTCATAATTTACCTCCTTGTGACTTTTATCGTACTGTATTTTATCCTTTATCTGGTTTTCATAGATGATTCCTGGTATTGTTTTCCTGATTTTGTTCAATTCATTTATTTCGTCTAGTCTCTCTTTTTTCGCTTTGGTTTCCATTCCTAGTTTATTCTAGATCGGTAAATTTGGTTGCTGTCCGTACAAAATGAAATATGGGCTAAGCCCTATGAATCGAACTAGTGGTGTGGTGTTGTATGTGAATGCAACAAACTTAACGTAGTTGGACCAGTTTGACCTTTTTTCGTTTACATAGCTAGAGTTTTACACAGTGTATGATTCAATTTCTCTACCCCTCCCTGCGACTGGGGAGAGTGTGTGGAGCTATGTACAACTTTTATTCCGAGTTTTCTGCAAATTTCGTGTAAATCGATATTTCTGAAATGTGTTCCGTTGTCAGTTGAAATTTATTTCTGAAATGTGTTCCGTTGTCAGTTGAAATTTTTTTAGGTGTTCCATATATTGAAATTAGTTCGTATATGAATTTTATTACTGCCTCGCTGGACGCGCTACACACCGGTTTTGCTACTGCAAACCGTGTAGGTCTACACGTCCCAACGAGAATGTAATTGTGGCCGCTACTCCGGGGCAGAGGACCCACGAAATCCAGCTCTAAGTGCGACAAAATTTCGCACGTTTTGACTTCGATTGGTTTCATGAGTCCCGGTTTTTTTCCAATTTCTTTCTTTTTTAGGTGGCACAAATGGCATCTTTTTACATAATTCTTCGTATCTTGAGTCATTCCCGTCCAGTAAAATTTTGTCTGAATTTTATTGAGCGTTTTATTCGCACCAAAGTGGCCTCCGCCTATCGCGCTGTCGTGATATGCTTGTAGTATCTCGTTAATCAGATGGCGTGGTGCAACGACTGGCCGTCGCATTCCCTGCGATGTTTGTTGTTTAATTACTAATACCCCATTTTCGTCAATATCGTATCGACGACACGTTCGTTTGTATTTTTTGTAGTCAGGGTGTTTTGAGCTGAGCCGATCTTGTTTTGCTTTTATTACATTTCGACAAAATTCGTCTTTTTCTTGTTCAGCTTGTATATTGGTTTCGGTTTTTATTTCATTCAGTATTTCAGTCCTGCTGAGTACATCCGGTACAAATCACCGCAAAAATTTCTCCGGATTCGATCGCGAACTTTTTTTTCCAAAGAAAATTTTCTGTTCGGGTGCCAATTGTGACACTCGCCTGGTCCGCCTCCAATGGTTGACGATCAAACCCGATTCGAAACAACGAAACTAATGAACAATCGCGAAATGACGTTAAGCTGCTTGATTTTTAAATGTTTATTCCGTTAATACACGTTAACACTGTTTTAACAAACTGTGAAGTTATTGACGGACTTCAGACGGGTGACCTTTTGTTGGTGTTTTACTGGTGATTAAATAATGATCGAACTCGCACCCACTCTGGCCGGTCCGATAGGAATTGAAGCACTAACTCATATTTCCCAGAAATATGAATCGCCTGTTTGGTCACAAAAAGCTGAGTATGGTAATTTAGCGAAAAGCTAGACAGTACTATACCCAGTATGATAAGAGGGGCGTCGAATATTTACCAAATATATTCGACGCGTCTCTTAGTTTTGTCGATTTAGGAAAAATTTTGTGCAGCTTGATGCGTAAACTTTTCGTCATCGAGGTCGCACGTTCCGTTTTCGTTTTGTTTTGTTTTATAAATTGTTATGAATCCGCCTTCGCCGGTTTATTCGGCTCGTATGCATGTAGCATAATTCCGTTTGCGGTGGTGAATTCCACTGTCACACAACGAATACATATCATCCACAAGTTTGACTATTCTGTTAACAAAGTCACCTCCTGCTGTAACTCCATCAAGGACTATTTGTTGTGTCTGAGTGCGCTCAGTGTCGGCGTCTGAGGTGTTTGAGGTGCTTGAAGTGCCTTTATTATTCTTACCCTTTTTTGTATTGTATTTTTCATCTTTTTCCGCGCGAGGCCTCTCGGCCACACCCATGTTGGTAAGTGGTCCACTGCACAATTTTTGACAAATCAAGAGAATGCACGGATAGTTGGCTCACTAATTGGATTTACACAATTATAATGAATTGATGTGAGGTGTGAGAGTCACTTAGGCATCATATTTGACGACCGTGTGAGGAACGAGGAAACTGCACATAGCAAGTCACTGCGACATACACATCACAAATTTTACAATTCGAATTTTTATGGTTCTAGATCACCGAAAACTCCGCGGGATGGCTCGATAGCCCCGTCTCGGTTAGGAGAAACGAACTATACGAACTAAAACGCGAAAGTTCTGAAAAAGACCGGAAAAAGTTCAAAAAATTGGCAGAGCCAGTAGCAACACCATGTTTATGCTTAGACAGATTCAGAAAGAATGAGGTGTAAAGTGGTTGGTGAGGGAGAGGGAACTGAGTCAGTTGTTGATACTGCGACGACTGATCTTTTTTGTCCCTCGCTGAACTCGAAAGTTCTAAACTTTCAGTTGAAGTTGACGTTCATTACATACCTAGTGGTTTCATGATGAACTAGGAAACTTTTCATTTTGGTTCAAATCGATCGCGTCGTTGCGGAGATATGAGTGTTCAAAGCTTGAAAAATTTGACCCTCGCAAAAGATATGAATTTCCCACGAGCGCACGTGGGAAATTTTACGTATTTCGACGGGTTTTGTTTCTGATTAATTTCGGGTCGTAGAATTCGAATTTGGGACTGAAATTGAACTCGCTTTACAGTTTCTCAATTTAAGTATTGCACAGAATTTTGCATTTCTGGTAAATTTTCAAAATTTCAAAAAACGCATGCATTTGAAAAACCGACACCGGATTCGTATTTCGCGACCTCGAATTAGTCGGAAACACATTTTAGATTTTTCAAAATTGGTCAGGGGTTCGAGTTTTCGAAAATTTTCCACCGTAAGACTAGTTGATCGCGTCGTTGCGGAGATATTTGGCCCCGTAGAAATATGCATTTCCCACGAGCGCACCGTGGAAAATGTTACGTATTTCGACGGAGG
>FIZT01027884.1:0-13621 GCA_900065295.1 Paracoccus marginatus | reverse complement strand
AATATAATAATGTTGGAACACGATTTTATCACTAAGCGCGGTCTATGTTAATTCTAAATGGTCTAAGGCACAGCAACACTACAATGTTGCCAGCAGAAAATTGAGAAAATCACCATGAAATTCTCAAAATAAATCCCATTGGCCTTACTAAAATGGCAACCTTGACTAGAGCACGTGAACGCGAAATTTTCTTATCATTCCATTCTTTCCATCGACATCATTCTTTTTTTTTTCATTTTTATTCATTTCTTTTTGATTCGCCGCGTCTGATAATTATTAATAATACCGGGATTTTAGACATGATAATTCATCTTGAGTAGTCGATTTACAAACTAAAATGGAAGGATATGAACTAGAAGAGCACTCTGTTAAAAAGGTACCGTACCCTCTCATTCTTTATAAAAATTTAATCCTGTCTCGCGTTTACTTTTATTTCGTTTGTACGACATTTAGATTTCCATCGACTCAGATCGAATACATCCTCAAAAATGGAGTATAGAATCATTCAAAAAGGTAATTTATATTTTGTATTGCGTAAAAATTTGGCCAGAATCGAGTGTCATCTAACACTATTCCACCTTACAGCTGATAAAAGTCGAAATAGTGAAATCGGACGATCTTGAAATGGAATTCGATCTGATTGGTGTACCTGCGTGTATTCCAAACGCTTTTAGAAGAGTTCTAATAGCCGAAGTAAGTCATCGGAATTTTGATAATTTGAGCTTTTAAAGGATTTGAAACATTCGTCATGTCTCGCAGGTACCAACGATGGCTATTGAAAAAGTTCACGTTTATAACAATACATCAATCTTGCAAGATGAAGTTTTAGCTCATCGTTTAGGATTGATCCCGCTGAAAGCCGACCCGCGTGAATTCACGTACAAGAAATCAGGTATTATGAAAGCTATTCGAATTGGTTAACCCAATATATGGGCCGTTGATTCAAACACATTTTGTTCTTTGTTTTTCACGTAAGTAGAAGATGACGAGTTTTCAGCCGAAGACTCACTAGAATATCATTTGAAAATCAAGTGTACCAAGAATCAGAAAGCAATCCCATCGAAATCCGATGATACTACAACTGCGCAATATAAGAATGACAAAGGTACGAAAGATCTGGATTATTCGTAAGATATAATCGTAAAGTAAATGAAATATGTAATTTTTAGTGTTATCGAGTGATATAAAGTGGGTGCCGATTGGAAATCAAGCCTCGAAATTCAACGCTTCCGATGTAGGACCTGTCAACGACGATATTTTAATAGCGAAATTACGTCCCGGACACGAACTAGATTTGAAATTATTCGCAGTCAAAGGGATCGGTAAAGATCACGCGAAATTCCAACCAGTGGGTTAGTGATATAATTTAAACGACGTATCGCTGCGAATAATTGCAATAAATTTACGAATCGGTTGAATTTTTCAGCGACAGCTTCGTTTCGTTTATTGCCAGAAATCACCTTATTGACTGAAGTTGAAGGAGAAAGAGCTCAAAGGTTGAAATCTAGTTTTTCAGACGGAGTTATAGAATTGCATAAACGTAAAGGTACGTTGATTCGAGTAAATTAATAAATTCGTATTTTAAATTTACCCACTTAATTTCAGATAAAATTAAAGCCAAAGTTGCCAACGCGAGGTATGATTCTTGCAGTCGTAACGTTTTTAGATTCGATGATCTTAAAGATTGCGTCAAAATTAGTCGAGTACCCGATCATTATATCTGTGAGTGTTTCTTAGGGATTAATTATTTTTATATTTCTTAATTACCGTGATGGTAAAAATATTACATTTATTTTCTTTCAGTCAATATCGAATCAGTTGGCGCTCTCCCTCCTAATGTTCTGTTTCTAGAAGCAATTAAGGTATTGAAAGGTAAATGTGATATGATTTTAAACGAAATCAAAACGAAGAAAGACGCAGCATTTACTTGAATTATTATATTTTTTGATGATCTATAAAATAAATTTGGTATCTTTAAGTACTAGTGTTGTTCAGTCTTGAATTTCGAAAATTTGTCCGTTGTAACATAAGGAAATAGGAGATGGTGCTTTAGTCTGATTAATCGATAACTGCTTCTTGTGAACTCGTTGATGTTTAAGCATGTCATTTTTTTGACAAAATCTCTTGCTGCAAACGATACACGCGAATGGTTTATCTCCGGTATGGATTCTCATATGAATCCGCACTTTTTCTCTTCTTTTGAAACTTTTACCGCAAACTTCACAAGTGAATGGTTTGAAATCGGAGTGAACTAGCTTATGCTGTCTCAATGTCATCGAAGATCGAAACGTCGCTTCGCAATTATCACACTGAAATGGTCTTTCTCCCGTATGTATCCTTTGATGAGAATCACGACTGAATTTCGATTTGAATCCTTTTTTACAAAATTCGCAAAAATGAGAACTAGCTCCGGTGTGCATTTTCTCGTGGTAAAGTTTGGAACTCAATTGCGAGAATTTTTTTGTACAGAACGAACAAGCGTACGGTTTCTCTCCGGTATGCGTTCGCAGATGCATGGTCAACGATAATTTACTCACGAAGGTATTCTCGCATTGAGCGCACGTGAACCTGAACCTATCGTTTAGATGTTTTTCCAAGTGAGCGAGTAAATTTTTACAATATTGGAAACGTTCGGCGCAAAAATCACAGTAAAAAGTGCTTGTAAAGTGAATTTCCATGTGTTGGTACAGTTGTTGTTTGTTTTCACCTTTGAAAGAGCAGTGGTAACATTCTTCAGGTTCTAGCGAGTGTTGTTGAAGGACATGTTTTCTCATTTTGTTATCAGCGGTGAATAATCTGGAACATCGAGCGCATCTTGATGGTAGTACGGATGAGCTGGATTTACTCGGTATAGGTTTAGAGTTGTTTTTCGTGCATCTCGGTTGCTTTACCTGGTATTCCGCAAATTCTTCCACCATTAAATTAGTTATTTCCTAAAAAATACGCGTATCATCGGTGAACGTCCCAAGATTATGTTCGTGCTGAGATGAAAATACTTACTTCATCGTCAATTTCTTCGGGCAAATCAGTAACTTTACCCTTATGTATGGTCAACTCTTCGATGAGCAGTGGTTTGGATTTATTCAAAATTGAATCTAAATCGTCGACATTTTCGATTCCCACCTTAATAACAAAAAATTAGTACGCTCAAGTGTTATTTTAATAAAAATGACTACAAATTTGATCATAGTGATTTTCACTTACTTCATTTTCTGAAAGAGAAGCTTCATTGTAGCACGATGAAAATGATAAATCGCTCGGAAAACTATCAATAATGATATTTTCCATTATCGGGACAATAAACTAGTTTCAAGTTTCATAAATGGAAACCGGTTCGAGTTATGAAAATGAACGATTATTCAAAAAAAAGCTACAATTTTCATCACAAACGAAAAAAAAAGAAGTAAAAAACACCTGATAAAAGATAAAACGTAAAATCCAAAGTAAAATCGTAAAACACTGATAACTTGCACCTCACCATAAAGTTTTGTACCACACAATTGAAACTTTAGACTTTCGTAACGTTTTTGGCTTTTACAAACTGGTGTTCTTACATACATCATCCTCTCAAAACACACGTATTTGGCAACACTGCGGATATAAAAAACACGTTTTTTGGGAAGTAATTTGAAGACTCGGGGTGGTTCTAGTAATTTCGGTAAACCCTGCCGTTCTTTCATTTCCAATCTTCATTGAATTCGGATCGCGAATACTTTCCAAGTATTTCATCATACCGACAAATTTTCTCAATTTATCGGCAAAGTAGTGATTTTAATAAGTTGAATTCGTTTAAATAGTTGAAACGAAATAAAGCTATTCAAAATGTTGATGATCAAGAAATCATTAGAAACATCTTTCATTCCCAACGGAGTGCATGTGCATCATTTCAGCACATTGTTGCGGAAAGTGAGTAAATGATAATGCAATTATTACTAAAATTCTAAGCCGGTAGCATAATTAAGCGTAAATTTACTTCAAATATTTGCACAATTTTCAATTTGAAGCGTATTAGATCGCGGACCGGTCGTATTTTTGCCATAAATTTTGTAGGATGATGAAATGTGTGATGGTTGCAAAAACCATGTGTTATCAGTTTCCTAATATCTCGACTACTACTGGAGGTTTTGATTGTTTCGGGGCATTTTCTATTATGCCAATTTCTAGTGAGGTAATCCGCCGTATTCAGTTGAAGTTGAAGCGAGTTGGTGGATTTGAAATGAGTAGCAGTACGTTCCTTGACCTTCAAATGGAACTGATATCTTTTGAGTTCACTGAAATTCTCGAAACTCATCTAGTGAAACTAGCGTTTCGTTCTCTAACATGAGATGTATTCTTTTTTTTGTAGACTGGTGCATCAGTTCCTTCGTCACCGCTTAAAAATTGCCATGGCTCCTTCAAACGTTATAAGTAAGTCATCAAGTGTCTCTCAAGTTATAATAATAGGTTTAACCCGGATGACTAATCTCTACGATCTTTATTTCAGGTCCGAAAGCGTTAAAGGAGCAGTCATTGGTATTGATTTGGGTACCACTAACTCTTGCGTCGCGGTTATGGAAGGAAAACAAGCTAAAGTTATTGAAAACGCCGAAGGATCTCGTACCACTCCTTCAGTTGTAGCTTTTACAAAAGGTATTAATTTTCGCTGAACTGAATTTCAATTTATTCGGCCATAATTTTAATAAATTGCGTACTTTTCTAGATGGCGAACGATTGGTGGGAACTCCTGCTAAAAGACAAGCCGTTACCAACGCCGAAAATACATTTTACGCCACCAAACGTTTGATAGGTAGACGTTTCGATGACGCCGAAGTTCAGAAAGACATGTAAGTGTAAAATTTTCCACGTGACTAATTTTTTCGAAAAGATTCGTATTAATCCTAGGCAAATCGCAGGAAAAACGTGTCTTTCAAAATTGTCAAATCATCGAACGGCGACGCTTGGGTTCAAAGTTCAGATGGTAAAATGTACTCGCCCAGTCAAGTCGGAGCTTTTGTTTTGACCAAAATGAGAGAAACGGCAGAGGCATACCTCAACACTTCGGTGAGAAACGCAGTCGTCACTGTACCAGCTTACTTCAACGATGCTCAAAGGCAGGCTACCAAGGACGCCGGTCAAATCGCCGGATTGAATGTTTTAAGAGTTATTAACGAACCGACCGCTGCCGCTTTGGCTTACGGTATGGACAAGACTGATGATAAAGTGTAAGTGTTCGGTTCACTCTCGAATTCGTGTTAATATTCTCTTAATCTTACTTATTGTATTAATTTCGAATCGTTTTTGTTACGTAGTATCGCTGTTTACGATCTTGGCGGTGGTACTTTCGATGTATCAGTTTTGGAAATTCAAAAAGGAGTTTTCGAAGTGAAATCTACCAACGGTGATACGTTCTTAGGTGGTGAAGATTTCGATAACTGCTTGGTCAACTATTTCGTAACCGAATTGAAACGTGACGTAAGTGTTTCCTCATTCGATTCTGAATTTCGATTCGGTTGATCGATTTTCTCATACCTTACTATTACGAATTTCAGCAAGGAATCGACGTCACTAAAGATCAAATGGCCATGCAACGATTGAAAGAAGCCGCCGAAAAGGCGAAAATCGAATTATCATCTTCGCTTCAAACCGACATTAACTTGCCTTATTTAACTGTAGACTCTTCAGGACCCAAACACATGAACCTAAAGGTGGACATTTATGCTCTTTTGTTATTTTCTTATCAATTTTGAGCACAAGTTAATCTTTCTAATGTACTTTTTGCAGTTGACAAGAGCGAAATTCGAACAGCTAGTCGGTGATTTAATCAGAAAGACCATCGCTCCTTGTCAGAAAGCTTTACAAGACGCCGAAGTAAGCAAATCAGACGTTGGCGAAGTTCTATTAGTCGGTGGTATGACTAGAATGCCAAAAGTATGTAACCGTTTTGCCTCATTTCGTCGATAAACAATTCGCTCGTATTCTAACTGAAAAACTTTTCTATCCAGGTACAATCGACCGTCCAAGAAATTTTCGGTAAACAACCTAGTCGAGCTGTAAACCCTGACGAAGCTGTAGCTGTCGGCGCTGCTGTTCAAGGAGGTGTTTTAGCCGGAGACGTCACCGACGTTCTCTTACTGGACGTTACTCCTCTCTCTTTAGGTATCGAAACGTTGGGAGGCGTTTTCACCAAATTAATATCGAGAAACACCACCATTCCTACCAAAAAAAGTCAAGTAAGTATATGATTTTAAATCGAAATCGGTTTTCAAAACGATGGTCGTTTAATCTCGTCGATACCGTAGGTATTTTCGACCGCCGCTGACGGACAAACTCAAGTCGAAATCAAAGTTCACCAAGGTGAACGTGAAATGGCCGCCGATAATAAACTGTTAGGACAATTCACATTGGTAGGCATTCCACCAGCACCTAGAGGTGTTCCTCAGATCGAAGTTACATTCGACATCGACGCTAACGGTATCGTACACGTGTCGGCTCGTGATAAGGGTACTGGCAAAGAACAACAAAGTGAGTGCAACGATCAAAGGTCAAGATACCTCATCGCCTATGTGCCAAAGGTAAATTAACGGTGTTCGTATTTCTCTCTATAGTCGTTATCAGATCTTCGGGTGGTCTAAGTAAAGATGAAATTGAAAACATGGTGAAGAAAGCCGAAGAATACTCGGAACAAGATAAAGTCAAGAAAGAACGAGTCGAAGCTATTAACCAAGCTGAAGGCATCATTCACGATACCGAAACCAAAATGGTCGAATATCAATCGCAACTACCTCAAGATGAAGTACGTATCGAATTTACCCGTATCTAGTACCCCCCCCCCTGTCCCCTTATCTTTAGCAATGATGTTATGATTATTTTTCGTCTCCGAAGCGATATACTCGATTTATGTAGACAATCTAATCTGAGCTCACTCTATCGTTATCTTACAATCAACACTTCTGTGCAGGATACGATAAAATTCTAACAACTCCATCTTTATTATTTCAGACCGAGAAATTATCAAAATTGATCGACGAATTGAAGAACATTATCGCCAACAAAGAAGAAGCTAATCCCGAAGCTGTACGAAAGGCAACTAGCGATTTACAACAATCGTCTTTGAAATTATTCGAAATCGCCTACAGAAAGGTATTAAAATTCGTTCGACGTCTCTCTTTCTCTGTTTTACCATATCGAGCTGTTAGCTAAATGTTTCTAAATTTATTTCAGATGGCGGCTGAACGAGAAGGTTCCTCTGGCAGCAGCAGCAGCAGCAGCAGCAGTGACAGTGGTAGTGGTACGACCGAAGAAGAGCCCAAAAAAGAAGAGAAACAGAACTAAGAAATTTATTATTCGAAACCAATCGCATTTTATTATAGATTTTGGTTTGGTCAGGTGTCTCAAATCGCAACGTATTTATTTCATTCGTGTCGTTGACTCGTCGTGACCGCAGCTTGCACTGGTTTTTGCGAATGCTGCGCGACGAGGACATTTTTTGTTGATTTTCTTCTTTTTTTTTTAGTAGAGAGACGCTCTCATTCCGAGATATTTATGTTTACTTGTTAAGTGAGTAACTAGGATGATCGTAGTGCTAGTTTTATACCGTTTCAATTTACGTTACGTAAGTTCCATTGTTTTTTTTTTTTTTTTTGTATATGGTGTACCTATCTCTCGTGTATTGCATCATTTTGAGAATGTTTGTGTACGTAGTATACATATTGTGTAGTATAATACTGTGTAAATATTCCGCGTGAAGCCCTTCTTTTGCTAATAAACGTTATTTTGTCCAAAGTACATAGTTTGATTCGATTTCAGTGCTTGGTATGTAGAATTAGTCCATGAAAAAAATGCACGAAAGTGTGTGGGGTGAGGAAGTGGCTTCGGAAATGACGTTGATTTTTTTTCGTCTCACTTCTCTTCAGACACGGCCCTCTCGAAATTCATTTTTCACCCAATGTTTGAAAACAGTCTCGACTTTAAAAATGGTGGGTGGGGGGGGGCTCTAGAAGTCAATTTCGCAATGTCAGGAAATATAAACATTGAAAACAATCATCATTTCGAGGAGTTCGAGCTCAAAAAATGTCAAACTTAGTATTTGGGGTCCTTTTGAGGTCTGAATTGAGGTACTCGAGTTTCAAGTCCCTCAACTTGAAAATTACGTTAGGCCTCTAAAAATCAAAGAACTTTAAAACTAGGATTAATATGTGGGTACCTTTATCACCATCAACATATCCGAAAATGACCTCTCCAGGTCATCCCCACCTTCTTCCAGTCACCATAATGTGGATTTTGCCGCCATTTTATTGCTGTTGACCAGCCTACAGCCATCTCCAAACTCACCTAAGGGGTCAATTTTCGTCACGTAGAGCGAGTGAATGCGTTTTCAAGGGGATTTGGCCCCTTTACAGAAGAGAAAATGTTCGATTTTTATCAACTTTCACCATTTTTTTGAGTCGTTGATCAACCAGAAGCTCTCAGAAAATGTCCTTTGGGTATGTAGACTGAGCGGGGGGTCTCAGATCAAGACGTGCGCTTTCGACCCTGCTAGAACTGTATTCTTATCTTTTACCAATTTTCCAATTGTTTTAATAGCTCTGAGTTAGTGGCGTACTTAGCAACTTCGATTTCAACTATTTCGTGGATGTAAACCAAAGTTTCAGACAATAAGCGAGTCAAAATATCTATATGTGTTACTTTCGATTTCCACTATGATTTTTGATGGAAAAGTTAATTATCTAAAACGAGTAATGACGTGAAAACTACAATTTTTGTTGGAATAAGGTTTAGGAAAAAGCTTTCGAAGTTTTAGCGTTGACTGTAATGCATTTATTTGTAATTTTTTTTCCGACACCATCTGCTCAAATTTTGAATTTATCGCTTCATCCATCGAAAGTATTCGAACGAGGGTACGACGATAAATTTTTCAATCGATGAACTCGATAAGATGATGATAAGTACCCACCATATGGACGTTACGATCTCGCGACTGCATGCAACTCGCGTTCTAAAAACTAAACCGAGTCGAAAATTTAATGCGAACATATATGTACTTCTTTTATTAGAAAGAAATTACGTATACAATAAATAAAATTACCAATAATAAATAAGAGAAAAAATAAAAACGCTCTACGAGCTGATAAGCAAAGACGTCGTTTTACCAATTTCGGACGACAATCGATCGGCGCAGCACGTCTCTCTGACGCTCATCTCCCACGTATCGAGTAACTGCGAAACGGTAAACCTGGCCGAAAGCTTCGATATTCGAGCTTGCAAAGCGTTCTGAATCATTCGCAGGAAATTCGACGCGCCGTATTCGTAATTGGACATGTTACATTTGGGCGAGCTGGCCGGGTAGTCGTCCGGTATGGTGATTCGAACCGGCGGTATGCACGGCGAATGCCTGTCGTCGAGCCAGCACGTCAGATGCACGGATTTCGAGCCGTTGTGATGGACGGGATCGAGGGAAACCTACGAATAACAACCCAATCAGACGAAATTCTCGCCGGAGGCGACAGCGCACAAGTGCGAATTTCTTACTTTGAATCGATTATCTAAACGAGCCACTTCGCCTTGAAGTACTTCCGGAATATCGCTGCTTGATTCGTCAACGTGTTTGCGTTTCAATGCTCGCGGTAAATTTCTGCGGAGGAGAAAACGAGCGATGAAATTTCGTATGGGAATGTCGATCTAGTGTGTATTCGCACTATTGGCACCTTTACGATAGTACTCACTTCAGAGTTTTGCCATTCAATGTGCTCATAATCGGCTCGAAAGTACGGTGTAGCGTGTGGTTTGGATTCGGGCTACGTAACGATGCGCTGATCGCTTCGATCAGAGGGTGTTGTTCTTTCAGCTGCGTTTCAGGTTGCTATTTCGTCGGAAAATAGAAAACAATATCATCAAATGAGGACGCGAGACGTTGCCAGTTGCCAGTCTCGACCATCATACTTACGTCTCCTTTCATGTCCAATTTCTCCAAAACGACTTCGCATTTCAACAAAGCATCCATCGGAATTCGCTGACCAGGCGAGGTTAGAATTTCCAACAGTTTTTTCATTTTGCCCATTTTTTCGCTATCTAAATGCGATCAAGAAATGTAGGTATGCAACCGACGACGCGACGTTACGTACGAAGGGAATATTGTCTAACGAACCTCCGCTTCCGAGACGTGAAATCATCCTCCTGAGTGGATCAATGTACCGGCTGAGTTGTTTGATTTTATCTCTATACGCCAGTTCTTCGCTACTGCAAGGACTGGGAGTAGGTTGCGATTGAAAATTGCCCGGCGTGTTCAACGAAACGTTACTATTCGGAGACGGAGCCATGCCGGCCATTCGGAAATTACCACCGGCCGGCCTCATCATCGGACCGACCATACCGCCGCTCAGGGGAGAAGGAATCGAAGCCGGGGACGGGATCATGCTATCGGTGGCAAGAGAAACAAATTGATAATCTACAGTACACAACACACAGTCGACGATTATTCTACGTACGCCGAATTCATGGAAACTGGCGATGGCTGCGGCGACGGCGTATTCTGACGCATGAATTGAGTAGGTACTTGGCATCGGTTCGGCACGTAGCCTACATTTCCTTGGCCAGGCATCATCATTCCGTCGGGAACCATCTGAAAGGTATTCGTTTCGAGTTATCGTAAAACAACGAATTGGCGCAGCGTTTAAAGAGGTCGTCGCGCCGTATACCTTTCGGGCGGCGCCCAAATGATTCATTTGCGTAGGTATATTCATTTGACTAGGCTGCATAGGAGACGGCGGCATTTGTTGGCCCATCGGCACATTCATCACATTGCCCATGTGTCCGGCCATAGGTCCGTTCATCATAGACGTATTCATTTGATTGGGCAGCATCGTACCGGGCATCATCGGTCCGGACGGCGAGCCAACGTTCATCATTTGCTGAGGTATCACGTTAGCCACGGGCGTATTCATCTGGTTGGCCATCGAGACGTTCATCTGATTAGTCATCGGGCCACCGCCCACCATCGAAGAAGGCATTTGATTTTGTTGCTGCATTTGGCCCATCGGCACGCTCATCTGATCCATGGCGCCAGCCTGTAAATCATTTCGGCGATATCGAAGAGCGAATGCAAATCAACGGTGCGAGGCTTTTCGTAGATAATTTTCGCTTACCGGCATCGGCGATCTTATGTTTTGCATCTGAGGTCTTTGGTGGTTCAATGTTTGCAACACTAGTGAAACACGTACGGAAAAGCGTTTTAGACCAGCAATAAGAAACACACATATCCGCTAATTCGGACGATCATACTAACGATTGGTAGCGTTTAATTGCGGATTGCTTTGGTGGTGATGGTGGTGCTGTTGTTGCGGCGGCATCACGTTCATCGTTTGATTATTGCCAGCGTTCGAATGAGCCATCGCTCGCAGCGCGTTCATCGGATCTTGCAACGTTGCCGTTGGCGTTTGCATCTGTTGTCCCGCCATTTGAGCTCGATTGCCTGAATCATAATCGTTTATTTCACTCACAACGCAACGGCGGTATAATATCGACCCATACGACTATATCGCTACAGTACATTACATACCGACTAATCCAAGTTTGGCCATAATTTTGCCCACAAAACAGAGATAGTCTTCCTTGAAAAACATAAAATGAAAACGTCTTCGTAATATTATTCTCGAACACCGAAGAAATCACATCGTTAAAACGGGCGATTAGGTTTTTCTAACGAGAACTTACTCTACTCTTAGCATTGGCGAACATTTGATTTTCCAATTCCGGGCCACTCTTCGGCGGATTCACGCCGGCAGTTTTGAAAGCATCTTCGCTGTTTTATCGAAAACAAAATATCAGAAAATCACAATCACGCAGCGAATAATCGAACTAAAGCTAAGAATATGTACCCGGACTAACATTTTTTTTACAATTTCGTTTCTAAAACTGGCCGTTTTCCAAGTGTGATCGTCGACGGCGTTCATCTTGCTCGAATGGTTTAGTAGAAAGACCCGCTACTCTAGGAATCGATCCGCTCGCTAAATTCTAGGTAATAACTCTGATTTCCATAATTTAAAATTTTAATAAAACTTCGTCGAAAGCGATAATTATTAATGAACATTGATAAATAATTCGGTCACTCACAACAAACAAACACACCACCGACTTGTATGTAGTGGTGGGGTGGTGGTAAAAAGTACTAATCGATTTATTTATATCGATATAACACTACTTTCGATAGCTTTCGATATTCGACCCGCTTCTAAGTTTTGATTGGCTTATTTTCAGTAATACTTTGATTTTTTTTTTTTCTAGATTTTTGCTCTACAAATAATTAAAATTTGGAATATAAAAAAGTTTTAAAATTTCAATTTTCTATCACTATCAGAGAATAAACAGTGAAATTTGTAATGAGAAAAATCCGTCATTGAATTTGGAAAATAATTGAATTAAAATTGAAACTGAATGAAAAATTTTTCTTGAAACCGGTTGAAAGTCTTGAAAAATCTGATTCAAAAGTTTTTCAGTTTTTTTTTTTAAATTTTTTTCCCCACAATCGCGAGGTCAAGCTCCGCCGACTTAGCATTAGGACGTCGATTTGTGATCCGTGATTCGTCTTTGAAAAAATTTGTGATTTGTAATTCGTGAATCGAATCATTTTTGATTTTGATTTTTTTAATGATTCGTTGGAACCCTACTAAACAGGTACCTAATTATAATTTTCCATGTCAATTAATTGTTCATGCTCGATTTCAGCCCTCTGATAGACTAGCACAAATCTCACCGAACTCATCTAACACCTCTCTAGCCAATTCGATGCAATGCAATTCACTACAAAAGCTCTCTCCAACCTTCGTTGGCGCCTCACAACGGTTCCAATGGTTCCGCCCTTGAGTCGCATCCTTCGTATATCATACCTATGTACCGCGCTACTGAAAAAGTTTACTACACGCAGAGAAAGTTTGTTACACTCAAAAACATTTTAATCAACAAATTTTTTCAAAAAAGTATTCAACTAGCAAAAAGTACATCTTTTTAAAGTCAAGCCAAAATTGAGATTTTTAAATTCAGAATTTCTGCAGAAATTCTGAATTTAAAAATTACACAAATTTCAAAATTTCCAACTAAAACCAAAAATTTTCAAGCATACAGGGGCAAATTGCCTCTTACCTCCGTTCGATTAGGCCCTGTCTAAATATTGAAAACTTTCGCTACCTACAACACAAGGAAAAAATTGACACTTTCTCCTTCATAGTAAAAAATAAAGCGTGATCAGTAATTACGTGTCATTCGATTTTTTTAGCAATATTTTTTTGCCCTACAATAAAATTTTAAAATTCGTCATTGAATTTAAAGCTGAATAAAATTTCTTGAAAACTGAAGTTTTTTTTTCACAAAGGGCATAGGGACTATAGGCCGGTAGAAATAGAACCAAAAATGTCCTGACCTCAAACTAATAGTTTGTTACAAAACGTTTTTTCGATTTATTATGTAGAAGAGGGTCTACTCTATCACATATCTAAAAGCCTCCCCGAGCCTCCCTCTCTAAGTCATTTTTTTGAGGCACCTCCCCCAAAAAATCAGTTTTTTGCTTTTTACGAGTCAGGGTTCAACTTTATGAAGAAAATCACCTCTATAGAAATTGTTCTACGTAAAATTTCCTACAAAAAGGTTATAT
>FIZT01027873.1:0-10318 GCA_900065295.1 Paracoccus marginatus | reverse complement strand
TGAAAATCAGTGAAAATTCACCGAAATTTCAGTGATTTTTTTCACTGGTGCAATTTTGACTGTTTTTCAGTGATTTTTCACTGATTCCAATTGAGAGAGTATAGTCGGTAATTTTTTAATCAGTTCGACAGTAGACTTGTTCACGATAGTTGCATGGTTGAACATACGCTCCACGGGTGCGCTGCTGCTTAAGGCTGTGTTGTATTTTATGAAAATTCCTTTTTTTACGGTGGCCAGTGGGGGAAAAAATGATCCGAAACAAAAATGATTCGGAGCTTCCAAAAGCTGATTGGAATGAGGAGGTGAATACGATGGTGTAAGGTAAGTTCAGAGTGCAGAGTGTCTGCAGGTCGCAAAACTAACCCAGAATTCATCAAAAGTCGCGAATTTGTCCAAATTGTCCAATTTTTTTTTCGCTTTGTGCAAATGGAAAAATTAAATGGAAAAAGTTGAGTGGGTACCTACTACCTAACACGATGTAAGCAAATGTTTGCTTTCTATAAAAAAAACGGTATTCTTTCTGAAAAGTGAACCTAAAAAAAGGTTTCATATGTTTTGAAAATGGCGAGAAAAATCGTGAATTTTGAATTTTTTTTTTTTTTTTTTTTAGTAGTAGTGTATATTTATTTGGTCCAGTGCAAGTGAGCACTTTTCTCAAACTTAGATACTGCGGTACAATTTTAACTTTTGATTATGATTATTGGGTAGGAATATGAACCTACATTACATCTTGGGGAAGTTTTGGTCGTAGCCTTGGTCTTCTTGTTGCCCTACCAATTTCGAATTGGGTCGCTAGTTCGTTGTCCGGTAGTTTTTCCAAGTAGTTCAGCGTTAATTTTTTGAGGTGTTCATCTACTGTTTCTAGTTTTAGTTTTTTTTTTATATTTATGTTCCGGACAAACCAGGGTGCGTTGAGGGCGATTCTACTGAATTTGTTTTGAAAAATTTCGAGTTTTTGCTTGTTTGTTTTCGAGGCGCCGTACCATATCGGAGCTGCGTAGCTGAAGGTTGGTCGTAGGATTGTTCGGTATATCAAGAGTGATGTCTGAATTTTCAGTTTTGAATTCCTGTTGATAAGCAGAAAGAACTTTTGGAATTTGAAATACGTGGCTTTTAGTTTCCGATTTATATGGTCTTTAAATGTGAGCCTAGTGTCGAGGTAGGCGCCGAGGTATTTTACTGGTTCAGAGGAGTTTTTCCAACGTAACTCGGAGCCGAGTATCGAAATATTTCTGTTTGGTATTTCTCGTCTTAGTGAGAAAATTTTCGCTTCACATTTGGCTGGATTTAGTTCGAGTTTTGACCTCTGGAGCCATTCGCTTGTATTGTTTACACCGTTTTGTAGGTTTTCGATTGCTTGGGCGAGTTGTTTGTGTTGTGAACATATGCAGGTGTCATCGGCGAACTGAAGTATTGTAGCGGGTGAGGTTATGTCACTGCAGTACAAATTGAATAATGTTGGGCTTAACCCAGCGCCCTGAGGAACTCCCCGGTGGATTGATCTAGTAGTTGAAAGTTCGTTGTTAATTCTGACTTTTCTTTAGCACTGATATTCTTCGTCGGCTTGATAATGCCGCGTCCCGTTTTCTTTAAGCGAGGATCGTTTCGAGCGATCGCTTGCTTACGCTGTTGACGTAATAGGTCGATAGATTCACGCGTGAAACGCAGTGAATTTGGTCTAGTCGGTATTTCGTTTCTATCGAGTTGGTAACTCATAGAACTCAAACGTCGTAATTCGTAAAATTGCGTTCTGAAAAGAACGATTTTATATAGCCGTTGGAAAGATCAGAAATTATATCGCAATAGAAAATTGTAAAATCTGCAATAGAAATCGCTGGGTGTTAAAAGACGGCACTTTTAACGTTTTGAATTTTAAAAACACCTTGGAAAAGTGTTTTTTCCGAAGTGAGGTCTTGGTATGTACATGTTTTCGTATGGTCCAGATAGTTTACGTTGAAAGAATGCTTTTCCTAGAATTTCTTAATGCCAACGGAATCAGCTGGAAGATTGATGTGTTTTCCACGTAGTCAATGTTCAGTTACTGAATGCATGCACTGAGAGAAATTTCTTTAGTAAATAATACTAAAAATTTAGTAAAGTTGCCCCAGTTTCGCTGTTTTGGTACTATTTACGATGAAATGTAGTGCAATTCACTGCGTTTTAGTAGAAATTACTAAATTGTTTAGTGAATTGCGCTACATTTTGTAGTAAATATTACCAAAACAGAAAAACTGGGGCAACTTTACTAAATTTTCATGTAGTTTTAATTAGGTATTTTTCTCAGTGTGCTGTCGCTCTCCATGTGTGCGTCCATTTTGGAGAAATTTCTGTTTGATTACAGTATTATGCACCTCTGTTGCGATTTTGGTGCACACAGTCATCAGTATAGAAAACTAATTGGCGATTTTTTAAACATTTTAAAAAAAAAATATTTAAAATCTTCCAGCATGGTCGGAATCTAAATTTAAAAGAGCGACCAAATTTACAAATTAACAGAAAAAAAATCTTTCGTTCAAAACAAACATATTAATCACAATAAATGTTTGCAGATCGAGGGCCTTGGACTTACGAGTTCTTCGCCATCGGTGTTCGTGTTCCTGCGTTCCTTCCATGAAACGATCTGCAACATTTACAATGATCATTGATTAATTGATTGAGAATCAACCCAAAAAAAGCAGATTTAAGAAATACTTACGTCTATAAATTGACGTAACAACGAGGCCTATGAAAAATTGAGAAATCCAAAAACTGGAAATATTATTTGTTGGAAAACTTTTTGGCATCCTTATTGTAACATAACCTACAATCGTTGCATCGTTTTGTACGATACATACCCACTATGACTTATCGTTAGCCATCTACATTCCAAGTTTAATAACGAGGCTAAATTTTTTCATTTCTTATACCGCTGCTTGAGTAGGTAATAATTAGGTAGGCTATTCGTTGACCAAAAATAAGAAAAAAAATACCACTTTGGTAACGTGAAAAAACCCATATTCGTTGAGCACTTCCTGGTACATACATAAAATACTGTTTCGCCTTCACCCCCATATTCAACTCCTCAGACTGCTTTGTATTACCTGACGGCGAAATTGAGTACCTCGCTGGTGCTTTCGCGTACACTCTGCTGTGTATAAATACTGATGTATCGAAAAGGATAAAAAGCCACCAGCTAAGACTGGGTGAGAAAGTAGACGAAGAAGGGGTGGAAAAAACACCGAAATAAAATAAACGAGATAAGAAAAGGGGCTTGGACGCCGCGCCGCCGCGCCCTGCTGTACGGATTAACCTCTTGAAATCACGCGATTTCTTTCGAACACTTTCATTTATTTTATAAAGGTTAATTCGCATTCCCCTCTCGACATCGTTATATCACCCCCTGTGACTCGTCGGTATTTGTTGTGCAAGCTCTTACCTTGCGTTATAGCCTATACGTACCTGTGTAGGAACGACACAAGGATAGGTGTGGTGGCTTGAATGGATTACGTTCACGTGGCTCGTTGTTATTTTTTTCAGCGACGTCTCGATGATCGAGTTGTGTTTACTGTAAATGGAGTAGATTATGGATTTTTCCCAGTTTATTTATTTTTTTTTTCAAAAAAAAAATCTTTGAAGCGAAGAAGGCTACGCTGTAAAAATAATGATAAATACGATACTCCGAAGTGTTAATCAGCCATTATTAGTGGGCTAAAAGAACGAGGCATTCTTGAAATGATCTCAAGTGATGCGATCTCGATGACGTTCTGGTCAAAAATTCTTCGGTTAATTGAAGTAGGTACCAAAACGGACTTTCTTCCATGAATGGTACATATGAGCAAGAATTTTTCCAATTCATTGAATTGAGCAATTTCGAAATCAGGGATGCAAACACTAACCATTATCCAACCTTTATTGAAATATAACTCTCAGGCCAATATCGTCAAATTTTTTTTCGATTGACAAGTGAATTCGGCCAGGAATCAGAGGCGAAACTTCACTTTTACTTGGGAAGGGGGTGAAAGGCACAAATTTGCAGGCGTAAATGCTTATAAATTTCAAGTAAGTCTGTATATATTCTGAACTCCGATAAACATGGGTAATTTTGAAAGCATGCATCAATAGATCAAAACAAAATTAATTAAGTAGAGCAGGGAACGATTCAGATCGTGTAGTTAGCAACGAAGATGGAAGGTAGGTAGGTGCTAGGGTGTCCTGATTTGGACTTTTTTTTGGAAAGTTGGGGAGAGGGAGTGAAAAAAAGTTGCCAAATGACGTCAAAAAACGCGAAAAAAATTTCAGGCCCCTGACTCAATTCTAAACCCCACCCCATTTTATATCAAAACTTCAAATTTTCAAATAAATTGTGAATGCATTTTTTTTATGCAATCGGTCTTATTGAGGTCCCAGAAGGGTAGAAAAAAAATTTTATCGATTTTTTTCAATTTTCAAGGGTTCTAAAAATTTATTCAAAAAAGCCAAAATTTGGCAATTTCGAGATATTTCATGATTACGGTGAAAAAAATTTTAAAAATCGATGAAATTTTTTTCTAATCTTCTGAGGCCCCAATAAGACCGATTGCATAAAAGAATGCAAAAAAAGAATTCAATTTTTTTTACAACTTTTCTGAAAATTTGAAGCTTTGATATAAAATGAAGGGGGGGTAGAATTGAGTTAGGGACCTAAAATTTTTACCCCGTTTTTTTTACGTCATTTGGCAACTTTTTTCACTCCCCCTCCCCAACTTTCCAAAAAAAGGCAAAATCAGGACACCCTAGTAGAGGTGCTTGCGATGCAGACAGCACAACCCATGAAAAAGTTGCTCTACTCTCACCTTCTTCTCTATACAACCACAGAATCTCAACGTAAAAAAATTTTAATAATTCGATCATTCTTTACACCTGAACATACTGTCGATAATTTTCCAAACCGACGTAAAAAATGAAAAAGTAAACGAGAGGGTTTCTTCAAGACGAACATTCAGTCAGTGGAGAAGACAAGAGGCGAAAATTTGACGTCGCGAGAACAGATTTCGCACTTGATTAGTTGACAAGGCGACCAATTTGTCGATATCGAGTTAATAGGAACAGTAGCACGTCAATTCGAAGTCGAACCGATGAAGGAAAATTTTCAATAATGACGGGATTTACGTATTTGACATCAGACTAAAACTAGCATACTCAATACTTCTACAGTTCTACGTTTACATAATTCTAACGATTTGACTGCAGTCTTTCTCAATTTAAAAATCGATGACAGCGAGAGAGCAGCGTACTAGTACTACAAATAATTAAGAACATGTGAAATACTTGTGTAGGAATAAAAAGAAAATTCAACATGGTCTGGTATACCAAATCGTAGATGAACTGATAAACTATGACGAGGTATATGAGATTGACGAAGCATATTAACGATAACGAACAATAGCATTTTCGGAGTACTACCAAAACGTTGGACTACATGAGTAGTGTATTAATAACGGAGCAAATTTTGTCTTATTCAATTTTTGCATAGCTTTAAAATTGAAAGGGCTATTACAGCATGTTGATTTAAAAAATAACTAAATGAAAAAAAATCATTGAAACGGATAGAGGGTTGAAAATTGAACAAATTTTATTCTGTAGCTACATCATTTGCCTATCTTGAAAAATTGAAGGCTACTAGTAAATTTTTTCCAAAAAAAAAACAACTATCTTCAATACATTTATACTACTTGGCCCCTCGAATTTTCAAGATGGGCAAATAATGTACAGAATAAAATCTGTTCAATTTTCAACCTTCTATTCATTTCTATGATCAATTTTTTTTTAAAGCAATGTTTTAAATCAACGAGCTGTAATGCCCCTTCAATTTTGAAGTTATCGAAAAACTGTAGACAAAATCTGCTCAGTTTCTAAATTTATTTACTACTCATCTCCGTGGTTTTAAATTTTTTTCTAAAAATAGTATTTGCCCCTAAATCTTCAACACAGGCAAACCACTCCAACAAAAGTTTTTTTTAGTGGTACCTGGTAGTTTGGCAAACCACTTACCAAGCATTCTGTATTATTTTCAAAATAATGAATTGAATTCTAACTCAATTGCACTCTTTCAATTTTCTTTTTTGCGACTTGCTAGAGCCTCAGCAAACGTAATTTCTAATTTGATTTTTGAATTTTGATAATTGCGTCAAAGAAATAGACAAAAAATACGTGCATTATTCTCAATTCAAGTTTCACTTTTATTTTCAAAATTTTACCAAAAAAAAATTGTCGCCCTCGCTTCGCTTGGACCATAAGCAATTTAAGTACGCAAAAATCCTTTACTTTAATATTTATTGCATTAAAAAGGATTATAAAAACCTAAGAAGATTTTTCATCATTTTGGCTGAAATCTTTCTTCATCGAGAGCTGATCGGTTCATTCTGTGCGGAACAGCTCGACGAAAATTTGACCGAGAAAGCTGAATCAATTTTTTTTTCGTAATGTTTCTTCAACGTGCTTGTCCGTTCAACAGCAAGTCATGCGTGAATGATTCTTGATGATACCGTCTGGATCTTGATGCCATCATTTTCTCCCATAAAAGTACAAGTGATCGGCTACAGCTGGTTAAAGGGGACCAAATAATTTTTTTTTTCTGTGAACTTGGACCGCATTCAACCAACTAAAGCCAAACGCAATCTCGACACTTATTACATGCCGAGCTTAAACTAATGCTTACACAATTTTTTGCTACAAATCTTGCTTATCTATATTTTCATTTTTACGAAGTTCCAATTATTACTCAACTTTTTATTCAAATTTAGCCGAGTTTTCTTTAGGGGGGGAAGCTAAAATGCTGAATTTAATTTTCTTTCTCAGTTTGAAAAAATTTCCAATTTATTCAGAAACGTTTTCATCACTCTACGTTTATGAAGGGAAAAAAATTAATTCTTGGATTAGTCCAATTGATTTTATCAACTCGCTTCTCGCGATGCATTTCGATATTTTAATCTAATTCATTATAACCCGTTCGCCATAAACTAGTCTGTTCCCTATATCCAGCAACATATCTACTATACTTTGTACATTTCGAGCTTTTATTTATTTTTTTAATATCCTAAAAGCATCGTACGAACCGGAGCCAAAAAAATTTTCCCAAAAATACCGACCCGGGGAGTATACGAGAAAAAGCTACCAATTTCGAAAATTACAACCTTCCCGCCACCACATCCCTCCGTAATATTCTCGTTGACTGCGAACAAAGACATGAATGACGCGTAACCAGCGAAATGGGATTAGCCCCTTTCTGTCTCTCATACTCTCTCCATGGCCACACGTTGTGAAACGAGAGCGATTATCATATCGTTCATGTATCTTTCGATGAGAGAATAAGAATTTCGCCAAAAAAAATCCAATGAAATCGCAATCGCGAGCAAAACAACTTTTTGCCTACGACAGAATGGCGAGCTAAATTTAGCCGGTCGCGTGTTTATATATGGAACGATCGCACACGCGGTCTGTGTTTAGTGATTATAAATACCTAGGAGTTTATTTTGTTTCAATTTTTTCGCTTTTCTGTCTGTGCCCTTATCTCACTTCGCTGTACTCTTTTCGCAATTATTTTCAAGGCGAGAGGCTATTCGTCGCGGCATCGGTTTGTTTGAAAATATTCATCTGACGAAGGAGTGGAGAAAGAGGCTTTTCAGATCGGAGGTTTTTTTTTTGGCGGCTGAAGAAAATTAAATTTTTGCCGTACCGTGTTTCGAATGTGCAATGCTAGGCGAATTTATAATACGTATTGGGGGAAAATTCATCGCACATACGACGTGCTCTTATATATAAGCTTTTTTGTTGTTTTTCATTCGCAAACAAATCAAAATTCTACTTTCAACGCGTCGAAAGAACAAGTGAGAAAAATACTAACGAAGTATAAAGTAGGGAAGATGACACCACCTTGTCAAAAGCGAAACCTTGTACTTTACAGTTCGATTCTTCGCCCGTCTCCCTCGCGTATACTATACTTGAGAAGCATGCGGTGAAATTAATTTTCGTAACTTTTAACGCCAGCACGATGGAAAATTTAGTCGCCTTTAGGCGATAAAGTTACTTTCTGATGCTCTTTTTTTCACGGCGTCTTTCGGTGTCTCGCAAGTATTTGATTTCATTTTAGCAGTCGAAGAAATGATTTGCTCGTATAATTACTCGCCCTCGTGCTGCTCGATTTGTTGTTCGGTTGGTCGTCATTTCGAAATTTCATTACGACCGCGTAAATCGTTCGTATACGTATTTTCTACAATTTTGAAAAAATTCGTCAAAAATAAGCTGGGAAGTGACGACAACCCAAAGTACGGGGAAATTTACGAAAGATTGTCTGAATTGACGTATGTCTCGCTCAGACGTACCGATTCGACAATTCAATAGGTGTTCGACGACTTGGAAATCGTTTCAGTTTTCTTTATTTTTCGTACGACTGTGTCGTAAAATGTGTTGTAAATTACTTTCGTGTTTCGTTCTCTCGGTGCTCGTGCTGTAAACAACGACGGGCTAAGGGTACGCAATATTGCGAAGGAATTCGATTACGTTACGGGGAAGATCTCAAAAGGAAAATCATCTTTGCGAGATGAGGTTATCAATGAAATTTTTATTCGTCGTTGTGGAAAATTTAAACTTCGCTTTCGATAAAAATTCACCCATTTGTTCGCAATCAACGCAGAACCCTTATAAATTATTTACGAAAATAAAAGCGAACAATCATCGCTATAAGACTAAGGCTTAAAATTAGGCTTATAATTAATTAACAATTCGTTAGGGGGAAAAAACACTCGAAAAGTTCGGTGATTAAAATGGTAGAAAGGAAAAAGTCAACTTCACGTCACATCCAAACTACGAACGATATTTTTTAGAAATTTAAAAAAAAAATCGGAGAATAATCGACGTTCGATCGATTTAAAAAATTTTGAATTCGCACTCGCGTCGTCGAAGGCGTTTGAAAAAAAATGATCTCGTCGAAACAGGCGAAAAAGCGCACGTTGTCGAAATACGCGAAACGTACGTACTTACGCGATTATTACGCGAGGCTGGTAGACGCGAACCGTACGACGCACTTGGCAATGTTGGCGGCTCGACTGCGAAATACCGACTAAAGCTCAACTTGCGAATTGGTAGACCTGCATCGCGCTTTACCACCGCCGTACGTACGTACTACGTACGGTATATTCACGTCGGTGGTGTTTTTCACGTCACCCAGTTTCGAATCGTGTAATGATAATAATCATATTGCGCGACAGCGGCGTCTCTGTCGGCGTACGTGTGGCTGTGTGTAGTCGCGCCCGCGCGTATATGCACGTAATTTTGGCGCGTTTGTGTTGGAGCGACGCGACGCCCGAAGAAGAGCCGAGCAAACCGGGCGAAATGTGGGCTACCCCCGGCCCGGTTACGTTTGCGAATTTTCGCAGCCAGCTCAGACGTGGCAGCGGCATTGCTGCGATACCCCTTTCGCGTGTCTGAGAGTGCAGGTCGCGTTGCGCTTGCCGGGCATCGCTTCCTGGACGGACTCGACATTTTGATCAAGCTCAGACCACGTCCTCTACGCGCTGCGAGCTACGCCCCCGCCATCTTCGAGGTCCACCTATTTTATCGCCCGTTCGAATACGCGGGATATGCGGCAGTGTGTGCAGTTTTAGTCGTCCGTGTGTATATACGTGTACGGGTTTTTCCTCCTTCGAAAATTCGACGAACCCTGGCGGACTCTGACTTTTTTCCCCGCTTAAAGGTTTGGCGTACTGGCGTGGTTGCATCGTGAGGTGTGTGCGCTCGACTAGCGGTGAAATGAGTTTTCAGGAGGTTTTTCAATAGGCAGAGGGGGTTCTGAGTCAAATTGTACCAAGACTGGGTAAAATGGTACGAGAAAGAATGTTTTGGTGTAGATTGAGTAAAATTTTTCCGATTAATGTTCTGAAATGAATGATCGTCGAAGTGTGTAGTGTTCAGAAATTCTGAGTTTTAATCATGCTCAGTGTAATCCAGGATGAAGTTTCTTAGGTTGCCCTTGAGATATCTGGACCAGGTGGCCTCGCCATTGTTCCCAAGTTTGAGGTTTTGGTTATTGACAACAGTACTGAGTACTTCATTGGCGGTCGCGCTCGTTTGCCAGCCGACAAAAGTACTCATTTCTTTGGGGTAAAAAAATTTGTTTGTAGTTACTGTCATTCTGTACATCATCGGAGTTGGTAGTTTTCAGAGCATGTTTCCAAAACCGTTCGTTGCATGGAACATTGAAAGTTATTACCTTCCATAGGCGCCCGGAGCGGGTAGCGGAGGTAGCAGTCGCTACCTCATAAGCTTTTCGTATTTTATTGAAATTTTCTCCTTTTATGTATTA
>FIZT01027859.1:0-24611 GCA_900065295.1 Paracoccus marginatus | reverse complement strand
CCCCAACCGGTTTCTTATGCTGCGGACACCCTGTATGAACGATCGAAAATTTGATCATCGATCTTCGATGTACTCATCGCTATAAAAACAATGCCGTTTCAACCATCCTTCTGTCTCTTTTCTGTCCCGAGATATGAGAAGTGGACAGGACTTTTGGGTCATACTGTACTTATATTGACTCACTTTTTTTTGGTCTTCGTGGGGAGCAAAAGTCAAAACTTCTTTAACTGGAATATAATCTTCGTTTCGTTTTGCCGACCCGTCGATAGTTTCGATTCTGTAAATTTATCAATTTATTTATTTCTGAAAATTGATACCAAATAGGTAATTACACAAATTACGAAACAAACCTAACTTTGGCCTCTTTTTCTAGATTTCCAAGTCTCCAAACGGTTACAAAAAAATTACCAATGTTTTCTTTAACTGCCATTCTTGGACTATGAAATTCCACAACCGATTCGTTTTTTGAGTCAGAAACTCGAGGCACGTCTCCTAATTTTAAACCTTCCGGATGATTTTTCATTATTTCGTACACCTGGGTTCAAAAGTAAAATAGGTGTAGGTAGGTAGGTAGGTAGGTAGAAGTTAGTATGTACATTGTACCTATACAAAAGTTATGAATATTTTTACCTCTTTCAATTTATTGCACAATACCGGTGGGCTTTTCCTACTTCCGGTAAATTTCTTGACGCTGTTTATTCTGTGCCAATTCCCTGAGCGACTGCTCTCATCGAGCACCCTATACGTCAAGTTTGAAGAATTGATCGGTATAAGACGCTTATCGCATTGAAAGTAAGACTTATGACGACAAATAGAACTAATATTTTTCATACCACTATACCTACTCACTTGGTGGCAGCTAATAGCGCGATTTCTTCTTCTTTTAAATTTGGAAATTTTCTAACTTCTTTCACGAATTTAATCAAGTTTTCTTTGTCAACTTCTCCATTAGCTTTACACAAATTTTTTGGTTTACTATCATCTACAACGATAATTTAAAACAACGCAAGTGTTAGCCATAGGTTCTCTCGTAATTTAGGTATGGTAATAAATTTTCATTTTCTACTCATTCTGTACGTAAAGCAGGCCCCTCTGCCTATCACTTACCGCTGTGTAAATGACCAAGCTCTAATTGTCTTTTCATATCTTTAGATCGTAAAAAACCAAAATAATCGCGATCTGCGATATAAGCGAAAACGATTAAAATAGGAAAAAGTATAAAGGTGACGGAAGCTTCCCATAATTCGACGACATCCGGTGATATGTGTCGTAAGATCAACAGCAACCATATGTAGGCGAAGAAGCTGAATAATCCGGTCACCAAGAAAACCTATATTTAGGCACATTTTGTTAATAAAATGTTACAAATAAGTACCTATTCTAAAAAAAAAAAAAAAAATTGTCAGGAGGTAAAGTACCTAACCTACACAATTATGTAACGTACTTACCTTCATTCTATGAACTTTTTTTGTTTCGCCAGGAGGCAAGGCGAGAATACAAATACTCGTGATAATTAATAAATTAAAAGCTGCTGAACCAACTATGGTGGATGGACCCAACTTCCCAGATTCAAAATTATGAGCCACCGTTTCGACGATAGAGAGTAAAATTTCTGGCGAAGCAGTACCAAAAGCCATCAGTAACAGGTTGGCGACCGTATCGTTCCAAACTCGTACTTCAATAATTTCTGGTTCATCTTCCTTCAGAACAGATTCAAGCGAGTCACTGCTCCCGTCTATCTGATTGAAAATACAAAAATTTAGAAAAATAAAATGAAAAATAAGAAAAATCAATGCAGGTGCCTCCACCTATATCCACGCCATACGTCGTAGGTAGCTAGGTACCTTGTATTTAGGTAATAGTTACTTCACGCTAGCGTTACCTAATGAAGTAATGAAGATCGGTAGCAGTACCATGCGGCATGGCACTCAGTTTCGAGTAAATACTCATTTGTAAGTAGGTAGGTATATCTCCTACGTAGATATACCTGTAGTAAATAACAAATTTGCTAAATTCAATATTTCCTATGCGTCTCCGTACCTCTTTTCATTTTGTTGGCTAAATACACTTTTCTCGTATGGCTTGTAATTCTGTCGATGGCCGTCATGAATATTTGCGTAATAATAGCTATGCCGATGAAAAAGTACAGCAGCACACAAAAGTACGTTAGTGTTCGAAACCAAGTGCTCCATAACCTTTCATCGAGTAACGGTAGAATTAATCCTGGCGGACAAATGTCCTCTGGACCCCATGGGTATCTGCTGTGATTCGCATGACCCATTGTGCGCTATTCTAAAACCAAATAAACAAACAAAAACAAATCATTAAGTACCTACGTGCAAATATTCAGTACGATATAAATCACAATAACAACATTACTATTACTAAAAACTTCGAAGAAACAATATTTGCAGATATAGGTACCAAATTAATCATTCACACTGAAAGTCTGCTGTCGTTGCGACGCGACGCGACGCGCAAACAATTTTTTGTAGCGCAGTGAAAAAATTTTGTAGGTGGTTCCGGATTCTGGGAAGTGCAAGTTATCATCGTCGCTGAGTATAAATAGAAATGTACGCAATTACGTAACTATCTGTAGTAGGATCGTTACAAAACCAGTTTTCGACGAAAACAAAAATTTGTTGCGAGCGAGTGTGGCGAAAAAATGTAGGTAATACTTAGTACCTACCTTACTTACGTAAAGAGTTATATTCCTCAATAGCATAGGTAGACTTCTAAATATACCTAGTAAATACCTACATATACACAATACTAAGTATAGGTACCTACGCGCTTTCATATCAATTACGGTAAGGTGAGAATACCTATTAGTTAATTGATACACCCAATTGTTTAAAATTTCATACTTTGTGCATATTAAGGAAAGAAAGACAACTTTTCAGCAAAGAAAAAAAAAATGATATCTTCGTGCAGCTTACTTGGCGATAAACCTCGATCAAATCAGTTTGAGAGGCACTTCATCAATCCATCATAATAACATCGTCAGGTATGCAGCTGTGATAACTTGAATCAAGTACGAATACGAGATATTTACCGGGTGAAAGTAACATAATATTGAACCATCTCATGCGAACCAGTAAACACCACTGCCAAATAATAATAAAACAACGTTCTAAACAGGTTCGTGTATCATACACAAGAAGAAGACTACCTCAAGTGTGGGTATCAAAGTAATGACAATCGGTGGGTCGACTATAGGTAGATGCTTACATACTTACCGAAACACCATTACGAATTCGAATTAAATTACTTTCGCCAAATTAAGAAATGATACTATACTTAAGCGATACTTCAGCAGTCGAAACGATTTAAATATGCTTTTGAAATTGAATAATTGTGAAGATAACACAATAAGATCAGCTTGCACGCGCACACATGTCAGTACTCGTGTAGGTAGTTGAATACATTCCAACTGAAAGTACAACAAGTAGATACTGACATTGAAAAGTAGAGAAATAATTTTTTTCATTAGTCCAATCGAAATGATGAAAAAAGTATAAATAATTAAACTTCAGCAAAAATTTTTTTGATTAAAATTATCTTCTCATGGAATGATCGATCAATTCTAATTTTGCCTTTACATTCATTTCAAAATACACTTGATCGCGAGCCTATGTTTACTTTACGCATAGATCCAGATATTTTGAGGTTACAAGTTTCAAGTTTGAAGTTTTGTATACGTACAGCTCATGCCAAGCGTACCGGAACGCGGTTCCAAAACGTTCGTGTTTTAACGCAGAGTGGGAATATCGTCATACATATATATCGCTATCTTGATAAGGTCAACCTACAGCTGATGGCACAACATTGTTTAAAATCATCGTAACGAGACGATTTTATGCGTAACCGCGTGCGAAAAATTATTAAAAATGAATACAATGATAATACGGAGTAACTGGTAGCAGTAGGTAGTAGCTAAGCTACTAGCTAGCAGTTACTGGTAGCATTTTTCAGATGGGTATGCGGGAATCGCTATTTTACTACGATGACAAACATTTGTATGGAGATACTTAGTAACGTGCCCATAGGTACTACGTTACGTATACGTATATCGTGCATGCGAGGGAGAGTACCGGTGTGATACAAATTGATACAATGAATGTCAAAATATCGCGTAAAATTTCCCCAAATATACATTATTTCGCGACGGTTAGGCATTTTTAGATTGTGAAAAAGAGGAATGGAAGCAAAATGAAATTTTTGACCCTAATATAAGATTCAAGTTTACTTTGTCGTACTACATAGTACACCCATCATATGTTTTATACTTAAAATGCTATAAGCACGACGTCCGTGGGTGTAAATTTATTGTAGGCAATGTGCGATTTTCATAGTCCTTAATGTGGACCTTGACTTTTCACACCAGTCTATTAATATGATACTATATACATTACATATATATATGAAGGAGGAAAGTATACAATTAGTCAGGTACAGGTAGGTACCACTCCACATTGATAGCTGAACGTTTCTATACATAGAACCCTATAAGTAAGTAGGTACCGTATGTATAGCTAAAAGTATGCGCTCTGATGCGATGCACTTACTGCGAAAATTGAAATACTTAGTAAATTATGATAGATTACTCAACCGTTTTGAATGACGACCTATTGAAATATTTGAACCTATTAATTAAGGTTTTTCAATTTGTAGATATACTCATTAATTGTCCTTTGAAAGACTTCTCATATGAATAATAGATTACCGGGCAGTATTACGTACCTACCTACAGTACA
Organism: Paracoccus marginatus; assembly: GCA_900065295.1. Taxonomy (NCBI): domain Eukaryota; kingdom Metazoa; phylum Arthropoda; class Insecta; order Hemiptera; family Pseudococcidae; genus Paracoccus; species Paracoccus marginatus. The sequence continues at coordinate 19,854 of FIZT01027859.1, read as the reverse complement.
GTACAGTACTGTACAAAGGTTTGTATTGTACTACTTTAATCATAGATATTTTTAAAGAAATCAAAGAAACACACATACTCTTAGGTACCTACTATTTCTAGTTCGACTTTTTTTCTTCGCAGGTATTCGAACAAAATCATACAGATTTTTCATTAGAAGCGAAGTTTGCTAACAGACTTACCGCATTTTCTACGCGTTTACCTACCTACTACTATACATAATTATTATTTTTTGTATAAGTTTTAAAGTGGATAAAAATGAATGTGATATTTACGATAGGCCAGTGGCTGTTCCACAGCTACGAGGAATTTTGTGAATTAAATTTGACTTACTTTAAAATATTCGGTTTGTTTCAAATGGTGAATCCTTATGATCGGGTTAAAGTGTATAGCCAATTGTTATGGATGTATTTCCACGCCGGGATAACAATATTTACCGGAGTTCATACGGTGCTTCAATTGATCGGATTGTTCGTAAGTGGTGACACCGATTACAAGTACATGATGAACACCATAACGCACATCGGGAATTGGAGTATAGCGGCATTGAAATTTGTCACGTTTGCTTATTCTAGGAAAAGATTGCAATGGTTATTTGACGTTTTTCGATTAGATTTTCTTCACGTAACCAGTATTAAAGAAAGAAGAGACATACTGTACGATAACGCATACCGATGCAATTGGTTTATATTACTGTACGTACTTAGCTGTTTGAGCACTTGTGCAGTGTGGAATATTTATCCAATGGCCGAATTAATATACTACACGTTAATTAGGACTGGAAATTCTACCTATAAGCCTCAAAACATACTGGACAGCTGGTACCCTTTCGATTCTACCCAGATGCCGATTTTTTATTACGTATACGTTTACGAATTTGTCATCTATTTCTATATGCTGTTCGCATTTTGCTGTTACGATTCCTATTTATTCTCCATGTTTACCATGATGACCGCGCAATTTCAAGTGCTAAATGAATCCTTTTCCGATATCGGATATGACAGGCCAATCAAAGGTTATGATCCGCATTTAGATGATCTTTATCTATTTAGACCAGAAGAGACCATGAAGTATGTTCGACCGCATTTATTCAAATCTATTCAAAGCGTATCGCCGTTAGACAATTTGGCTTTGTTGAAAACCGAACAATTACTTGATACAGAACACAGAGTACGAGTTGTTCATATGAAAGGCGAGTATCAACGCATACAATATACATACTTACCATATGCCTATAATATGCATAAGAGGTACCTAATACTTATACTCACCAACTAATCTCTTATACTTTTCACAATACCTATAATAAGAATAGGTAGCTGTCTGGCTGGTAATTAATACCTATCTACTGTGTACACGCAAGTTTCTGATTTCAGCATTTTCACAAAGCGTATTACGATTTAAAAAATTCTTGAGACAGCTAGGGCACTTTTCACGTACCTACCTAAACCTATCCACTGTCTGTTAATTGACCGCAGTTATGGTCTAAATTTTTTAGGAGCGGAAGAAACTCAGAAAGCTCAGGATTTCTTAGATCAGTTGATAGAATGTATATTGGATTTACAAAAAGCGAACAGGCAAGTACCAGTTCACTTCGTATTCGTATCAAATAATTACCTAGTACCTACGCGTAGGTTCCTAGGTATTCATGAATTCGACAAAATTTTCAGATACGCGAATGAGCTCATTGAAGTCTATAATAACGTTATTGTTTTTCAAGTAATTGTGAGCGTTATTACTATTTGTTTAATGGCTTTTCAAACTGTTGTGGTGAGTTAACAAAGTGTTTTCGTCAAATCAAATAATCTTCTTGATTTTACAAGGTTCTCCTTCAATAAAGAATAAAACACTTTTGGTTTTTGTTCTAAACAGTATTTTTCAGTGGTAGAAGATGATGAATTCACGGGAACCCTTCAGATATCAAAAAGTTTATTATATTTTGCTTGCGCTTTTCTACTGCTTCTGTTATCATGCATGTGTTCCGGTGACTTGAATGATGCAGTAAGCATACAGTACTTACACCAATTTACCAGATTACAGTAGAGTAGATATGAACACACAGTTACCTATTAGATATACGATATACCTAAACTTTTAAAATTACAAATTAACGCGGCTTTTCATTACCCGTAGAGAAAAGAAATCAACGTCGCATTTTACAACGCTCACTGGCACGAATTCAAATTACCTCAAGATTTGATGAAAAATGTCTTATTTTCAATGACTTGCGGACAACGTACACACGTCGTAGAAATTACTCATCGTTTCCCGGTAGATTTGCATACGTTTTCCGAGGTACAAATCAAATTTTTGTACACTTTCAACGAGATACGATAGGTATATTCCTACCTCAATAATTCGATTATTTCACTCTTTTACAGATATCAGAGGTATGCTTTTCTTACTTCACATTTCTTTTGAATTATTACCGAAAAAAAGGCGGGTACCAATGAATCCTGTCTTGGTGAAAAAATTAACACGCGTACTTATTCAATAAACTGTGACGTACCTATTTAAAATACATTGAATTATTTAATTTCAAATACTAAACTTGGTAATTTTACAAATGAATTTACATTGGTAGGAAAATAATACATACATAAAAACATTGTCAGAGCAAAACGTACAATCGACAACTGAGAAAATAATTTTTATCAGATTATACACTATGCCTGCACACAACCACACACATACTCAAGTATCTGCTAACACTCCGACAAACCAGCGGGCGAAAAACGATGCGAAATGACGTAAATCGGCACCGATTTATGCCGATGTCGAATCGATACAAATCGATACCGATTTTTTTCAATTTTTCTCGGTGTGGTTTGTCGAGAATGATGTACCTAAAATAAGTACTCGGTAGAATGTAATTACAATTAGTACATAGCAAGTTGATACGGGAAATTATATAGCGTGTGATACCTACTACCCCTTGATTAGAAATTGAAATAATCACAGCTCAATGTGAAAATGTTTCACAAAATGTCTCAAAAACTCGAGTATTTTGTTATGATTTTTTTAAACAAGATGAAAACTCCTGAAGAGGACGTAAATTTACAATGAAAATGAGTCAGTATGCACGACTTGATACGTACTTACATTTGTTTCAATTTCATGAGAATTTCAGTGTTTTCATAAAATGGAGAAAAAATTTTCCACTTCCACATGATGAAAAAATGATCACAACCTTGAATTACAACCAGAAGATAAATAGAACAGCTCAAACAAAAATGTAAGTTGGTATTGGTAACATTATAGGTAGATCATTGCATGGCAACATTTGACGTTTGTTCTTTTAGCTTGGCTGATTGCATTCCGTTCTCAAATTTCCTCAAGTGTATCTATGACAAAGGAACACAATCAACTTTCGTGCAATACTATGATAGAGACTTAGAGAGTTGCTAAAAAATTGACCAACTTTGATATGCAAATTTACTTCTTCGAATCGACTTAAATATGGAAAATTTCCACCGGACTTCAGCTGCGCCAATTTTGCATGAGGATAAAACTGATATATTTCTTCCCGAACTGGACTGCATAAAGCGTATTCGTCGAATACATCCATTATCGTGATTGCGACTAATCCGCGCATGATTGATGGCCTTACTCGCGAAGAAGTGCAGTTTATTGTCAATCGAGAAGCTAAATCAGCTTGACTCAAAGAGCTCAACTATAATATATAAGAAGTACATTTGTTACAACGACACGTAATTCCAACATTTTCAAGATAACTAACATCTACGGCCATACTTTTTCCGACACAAAATCGGCAGCACTCCTGATATCTCGGTCACGGCTATGAGTTATAAGACTTGGCATTACAAAACGCTTTAGCAGAATAAAAGGAAACATCCAAAAACTGTTACGAAAGAAAGTCGAAAGATCGTTGAGCATTGTACGTATATGTAGAAGAATGAATAACGTAGTTTTTTCCACGTCTGTAAACTAAACTTACAAAGAACATGTTTCTGAGAAATCAAATATTTCAGTGTCGACGAACGAATTACACAAAAATAATGATATTACACGTGGATAAGATGACGTATGTTCAACGAATTTCTGCGCTAGAAATCCCCCTGCAAACCATACAACATATTTTCAGTGTTACTTCGAATAGAGTATTGAGCCCCCTTACAAAACACAAATTTCAAAATTTACCCAAAGAAGCTCCAAATAAGTGTACTTTATCCAAAGATAAATGGTCCAAAAGTAACTGAAAACCATCGCACCAGTCTTTAACTGTCCAATACGACGGTGGAGACTCAACCTATAGAAAAAAAAACAAACACTTGTAGGTGGTCATGAATCTTGAATAATTTAATCTATGGTCGATACTCACAGAAATGACACGATAGCCGCAAGCACTTAGCTCAGATAGTTGTCTAAAGTAAATATCGGCTGTACCACAAGCTGGTGGTAAGAAAATCAGAGGAGAACGAATATTTTTGGGTCCAGCATCGAATACCTTCCAGCTCTAATCGAATTTGAGAACAACTTTGGTTAAAAGAGTATTCATATCGGAGGAGTTTAATTCACTTACCTTATTTCTACAGTTATCTACACAAATATTTTTCAATGGAACGTTGCTCCTGAAAATCTTATACTCCGCCGATTGACCAAGACTATCGCCTTCATTCATCTCGTTCATAGGTACTCAGCAGTACTAAAGATTAGAGATAACAGCAACAACATATCACAATAATTCACAGTTTTTAAAATATAATATGATTTTTAAAGCTTATTTTTTATAAATTGAAAAAAAAGTTGATAGATTTTCATTTCTATTATCAGATAATTCAGCTTTGTACAATTTTTAAATTTTAAAGACTGGCGTTTCCAAGATTTGTCTCAGGTGTCTTCTGTTGATTTGCTTATCAGTAAAACGAGAGGATGTGATTGTGGTGATAGTAGAGAATAGAGAATCTACTTACAGTGTTGGTTTAATTCAATTTATGAAGATGTCTACATTTTTTTAACAAGATTTTCACTTTCGTTGCAATGTCGATTAGATATCTGAATAATTTTTCATTAGTTGCAAGTTACTGTTTCATTAAATCTGGAAGCAATCACTGCAACAGATTTATTAGGTAGTATTATTTCACGGAATGCCTGTACAAACGAAATGCACATCACTTCCTAATTTTTAACACCGTGTATTTTTATATTGTTGCAGATACACGCAAAAGCGTTATTCGTCCGACAAACGAACGGAAAAAGATGACGTTTCGATAGTAAAGTACGAAAATATACCGGCGCAAAATATTCGAAATTTTAGTATAATTGCTCATGTAGACCATGGTAAAAGTACTCTGGCAGATCGTCTGCTGGAATTCACCGATACAGTCAAGTTGGCACCCGGAACCGCTCAGTTTTTGGACAGGTTTGAATACATGACTCTATCTGCACTATGCAAAAGTGTGCATCGTAATCCACCGAATTATTAGTGAAATCTACTCTCGATTCCTTGTTTATTTGTTAATTTTAGACTTCAGGTTGAAAAAGAACGAGGTATCACTGTGAAGGCTGTTACAGCTTCAATTCAATACGTATCGAGAATAACTGACGAAAAATACCTATTAAATTTAGTCGATACCCCAGGCCATGTAGACTTCGCCAACGAAGTTACTCGCGCATTAGGAGCATGCCAGTCTGTGATATTATTAGTAGATGCCAATCAAGGCGTACAGGCTCAAACTTTTGCCAATTTTTACTTAGCTTTCGGTAATGATTTGATTATTATCCCTGTCATAAATAAGATAGATTTGAAAAATGCTAATCCGGAGTTGGTAGAGCAACAATTACATAATCTATTCGACATAGAGAAGAAAGATGTACTTCGAGTGAGTAGTTTATGAATTTCAATGCATGGTCTGTTCTGTCTGTTTTTCACGTATTACCTGATATTAGGTATCTGCGAAACTGGGTACAGGGATAGAGGAATTATTAGAAGAAATAATAGACCGAGCACCTCCTCCGCCAGCGAATCGAGACGCTCCTTTAAAAGCCCTTCTTTTTGATAGTTGGTTCGATCAATACCGAGGCGTTGTCATTTTACTGTACGTCCAAGACGGAGAAATTAAAGAGGGCGACTCCATCACTTCGCATCACACTGGACAAACGTATATCGTTAAACATGTCGGAATCGTGCGTCCGAATGAGTTCGAAACGGGTATATTGTATGCAACAAACAAAGGTTGTCTATAATTTTTTCCAATCCACTTCTCCTTTCATTTGTAAATTATTCGTTACAGAAAAGGAGGTCAAGTGGGCTATGTCACCTGCAATATGCGGTCTGTTAAAGAAGCTCAAATTGGTGATACATTTCATTTTAAAAATGAACCCGTCGAACCATTTCCCGGCTTTAAACCTGCAAAGCCTATGGTTTTCGCTGGAATTTATCCGGTTGATCAAACTCAGAATTTAAGTTTACGTAATGCTATCGAAAAATTAACGTTAACTGATTCCGCGGTTACCGTAGAAACTGACATTAGGTGAAAACATTTTCAATATCTGGATGACTATACGATTTGAAACTGTTGAATTGTATGTCAGTTTATTGTTTCAGTCCTGCATTAGGTCAAGGATGGAGACTAGGATTTCTGGGATTGCTACACTTGGAAGTATTTAATCAACGTTTAGAACAAGAGTATGATGCTCAAACGGTTACCACCGCGCCTAGCGTTACCTATAAGAGTTTGTATTCGTATTCTTATGTTTTTTTTTTCAATTGTTTGATTTCAAGTTTTTGCAAAATCGGTTTATGTTGACAATGTCTGTGTGTATAACTTAGTACGAATGAAAGGAGAAAAAAACATCAAGCTTTACGGTGGCGAAGAAATTTTCATCTCAAATCCAACCAAGTTACCAGACAAATCAATTATAACGGAAATGTTTGAACCTACTGTGAAAGGAACTATTATTACCCCAAGTAGATATTTTACTACGAGCTTTCAGTATCAAACGCTAAAGTGTATGCGGATAATTATAGCTAAAATTTTCCTGTTCAGCTAAATATTTGAAAGACGTGACTGCATTATGCGTTGACAGAAGAGGGGAAGAACAGTCAAGTTCTCAAGTCGATGATACGCGGGTTATGATGCGATATATTTTCCCTTTAAATGAAATAGTAGTCGACTTTCACGACGAGTTGAAACGTACTACCTCTGGTTTTGCCAGTTTCGACTACGAATACCACGAATATGTTCTTTCGGATTTGACTAAGGTATGAAGTTTTTCGAATTTCAATTTTACATAAAAACATTAACGAGTTAATGATGATTTGATGTTTTTAGGTGGACATTTTGTTAAATGGGAAACCAGTTGAAGAATTATCTATGATCGTTCATAAAAGTAAAGCCCGTGATATAGCTCGAGATGTATGCCTTCGACTAACTGATATTATTCCGAGACAGCAATTCTTAGTGAGTACGCGCCATACAATGTATTTGCTTAGAAATGACTTATGCCGATTTACGTATTTTTTTGCAATTTTTTTTCCTGAACGTTTTTGATCTTAATCTTTTGGTTGCAGATCGCAGTCCAAGCAGCTATTGGCGATAAAATAATAGCGAGAGAGAACATTAAACCGTTTAGGAAAGATGTTACCCAGAAATTGGTGCGTAGTCCTCAGGCATTCTCTTCTTTCTTTTGATTGTTTAAAAATGACATGTGGTTAGTTGTTATGCATAATGATGATTACAGTATGGCGGCGACGTTACCCGGAGGTACAAAGTATTGAATCGCCAAGCAGAAGGAAAAAGAAAAATGAGAATGATTGGAAAAGTGGAAATTCCTAGAGATTCGTTTATTCAGCTTTTCAAAAAGTGATTTTCAATTTGATCTTAGTGTACCACTTGGCTTCGTCACAGACCACTTCGCGAATGATAAGAGAAAACAGTGACCCGCGGATGAAGATCAACAATGTATTTATAAAAATATTTTTGTTCACAATTATTCTGTGTTTTTGAATGATTGATTTTTCAAATATGAATAAATAATAATAGACTTTTTGATCGTGCGCTGGTAAATTATTAACCTTGTCGTTAGTTAATAATTAAAAATTTGTAAAAATCTATCGTCATTATGTAGCGCCATCCATGATTGTTAGCTTTTCTAGAGACTGCGATTCGTCAAATATTTTTCTTTCTTAACTCCCAATGCATTGTTATGAGCGCATAAAAAAAATCAACGGTTTGCATAAAATTCTATTTCAAGATTGAAACATCTTCTAGTTGGAACGATTAAAAATATTGAAACGTTAATCAAAAAAATCGATAGAAAATACTCCTCTTCAATGTAAAAAAGTTAAGCAAATGAAGTACATGATAAGTAACTACGAGAAATGAGCGAAAAAATCCATTCAGACGACGCCAGTACTTCTAAATACACACAAAAAAAAATTCTATTGTACTCTATACAATGCGAAATTTCAGCTATCGCAAGAAGTGACATCTACGGTTGTGGAAAAAGACATAATTGTTTGTTTCTGAAATAAGTCAATAGTTAGCGAAGCTAGAAACATAGGAATAGATTTATGCTGTTGAAGGTGTAAGTCGATCATATCGCTCAATGTGGTCGAATAAGGAGTTTCGAGTAATTCCATGTTCGTTCTATCGTTGGTAGAAACCATCTGCAATTACATAAAAATTATTCAAATAAAAATTTCAAATTCTACTGGTATAGAAGACAAAGCGAATTGTAAAGGTTTACAAATACCTGGAACATTAGTATGTCATCGGGGTCAAAGGCGTTTAAATTACACAGTCTGTATTGATTACCCGGTAAAACGTCAACTTTGTAGCCAAAAAGAATATACATAGCATCTCTAAAGTCACGACTTCGTTGTCTGAACACTGAGCATAATCTTTCATTTTGAGTTTCCAATGATTTGCATCGATCCTTGAGTTCTAGTACAACGACAGATGAATTTACATGAATATAGTTGAAGTCATCGTCTCATCGTCGGATAAAAAATGAACGTTGTAAGTCCGGTACCATTGATTTCCTTAAGAGAGGTGCCTTGACACCGCTCTTCGACAATTCTAGTAACGTCTTCGTTATTTCCTTCCTCCATCACTTTAATTCGTTCTCTCAATCTGTAAATTTCTTCATTAGCTTTCGTAAGACGATCTTCGTAATTTTGCGCAGCTTCGGATGAAGGATTCGCTCTGGAAAAAAAGATGACGATCAATTTCAGACTTCCCAACACTTTTTCGTAACGTTGTTTTAGCGGGATACCCACTTTAAGTGAACAATTTTCGTTTGTCGGGGATCGAAATCCCCTTTTAGATGCCGATATTCTAATTGATCGCTTAAATGCTGAACTTTTTCTTGCAATTTTTTATTCTCTTCTCGTAGTATCCTTTCCCTTCGTAATAAATCGTCTCTTTCGATAGCAATCGCGGATGGTTTCATGTCGAGCCCTAAAATAACATAATAATTTGCACCAGTTTACTATGAAGCGACAGATGATTAGAATAGAGGACATGAACATACCTGTCAATGCAATAATCGACGGGTCAGATTCCATCTGTTCCAATCGTTCTTTATATCCATCGATAACTTTTTGCAGAGCATCAAATTGATTTTGCGTATCTGGAGTAATGGTTACGTCTTTTTGACACGAATCCAATAAACTTCTCAAATCGTTGCGTTCCTACACAATACAACTTTGCTTTAGGAATACTGCGAAGTGTGTGCATGCCATGGCACATAATTATGTACCATTAATAGGTATTCGTAAATCATAATACCCATGAAACCAAATGCAATTGTTTTTTCAGTCTTCTAATATTCGCGGCATGTGTTTCGCAAGAAGTCTTGAAAATATTTGTTTGTTCCTTATACTTGTTAACTTCTTTCTCCAATTCTTCAATTTTTTCTTTTAAATGGTTCGCTCTAAAAATTAGTTGTAAAAATCAATCAACTTTTCCCAAGAAATGAAAGCATGCTACGGAATTATGAATTACCTGATCTCTGCTTCTTTACTTTCCGACACATACCATAATTCTTTTTTCACCAAATCTTCTAAACGCCTTTGAATTAAAATTAAAGGTTTCACAGTTTTATCATCATGCGCACAATAATGCTTTGCTAGATTTGTCCAATTTTCCAATTCAGCTTTTTGATACTGGTTTTCAGTTTGCAACTTAATCAATTCTTGATTTAAATTCTCCAATAATTTCTGCCGAGTTCGTAAATTTTCTACTTCCGTTTCCAAATATAGTGTATTGGAAATGGAAGATCTGCAAATACCAGTCGCAATATTACAACATGAACAGCAAAATCTACACTTACAACCCTCCGTTACGTTTCGTGCGACGCTTTATTCAAACATTAAATATATTCAAACTTAATTACTTCAGCCGTTCATTTTCTTCTTTCAAAGTTGAGAGTTCTTTTTCTAGCTCAATATACGAAGTTAACCTTTTACTTTGAGATTCGACGTAAGCTCGAGTTTCTAAATACGCTTCACGTTCTGACTCCAAGTCCTGAAAACGATAATAAAATTAACATCTTTCAGCCGGCAAGCAACTACCTGGATGAACAAAAAAATGCTCGAGATTGAAGCTTGGAAAAAAAAAGTTAATAAGCTGAACCTTTACGCGCTTCATAGCAGCTAGAAGCTTCGTTTGCTCCATTTCTAGTTTCCTTAAATCTTTATTTTTTTCCATCAATTCGTTTCTGAGTTCTTCAACAAGTTCGACATTCATCTCATCTTTTTTCTTCAGTAGATTTATTTCATGGGAGAGTGTTGCAATTTTAGCATTTTCTTCTTTTTTGATATTCTGGGCATCGTTTTCAAACTGTAACAAATAAACATGAAAACCATGTAATCGTATGAAGCTGAAAATTCAAAAACTACATATGTTCGACAACAAATGTAAAATAGTCAAATGAAATTGAAACGCCAAATACCTCAAATATTTTTTCTTTCAACTGGTGATTTTCTTTTTGAAGCTGCGATAATAATTTACTCGCCGAATTTTCTTTATCATTTTCGCCAAATTTCAATTGATTATAACGATCAATGGCTTCTGCTTCACGTTTTCTTATGAAACTTATTCGTGATTCCAATTCCTTTACCTATGGCATAAAGATTGAACTGAAGTGCAGTATTTCCGAAAGCTATCGTTGTTTGGTAATTAATGAACTACCTTGGATCGCTCTTCGTCTAAATTACTTTTCAGCATTCTCTTCTCTTCTTGGTAACGTAAGCCGATTTCCATGTTTAAAGCTTCCAATTTAGAAATTCGTTCTTCCGCTTCGATAACTTGAGCTCTAGATTTCATCACTTCAGATTTGATACGTCGTACTTCCCAAGGTGACATGACTAAACAAAAGGAATGCACGAATGTTTACGTGAAAATGCTATCAAATGCAAAATGAAGTCATACCTTCATCACTGATGTTCCTCTGTTGAGGCGTTTCAAGCTTTGGCTTTTTATCCGTCAATTTATGGTCATCGAATTGCAATCTTTTAGGTTTGGAAGAGCAGCTGATGTTTTTGTATACTCCAACAGGCAACATGGACGAATGAAAATTATTCGCATTGGCCCGGAATTCTTCCATCATGTTGATAATACAAGTCGGATCGTCCGCTTCGTCCATTATTCAAGAAGAATATTGGGATTGAATGGTTTTATAAACAACTAGAAATGCTAACTATTCCTTCATTAACTACAGTAGGTAAATCATTACGCGCCAAGTCCTAAATCAAGTTCTAAATTATCAGTTGCAGAAGCGCGGCAGCGATAACAATTTCTTCCTCTTCAAGAATTCAACACAACAGCGGAGGAGAGGGGACTAGGGAGGATGGAATGGATCAACGCAATACGCATGCATACAAAAAATTAAAAAAAGAATGATATTTTCGTTGGATCTCATCTCACTCTCACTCATCTTTTCTGCGTTGATTAATAATTATACAGCTACTTTGATCATTAATAATGTGCTACGATACGGCATCAATAATCAAAGCTTTTTTTTTTCGTCTTATTCTTTCAATCTACTGTGAAGAGCTGCACTAATCGTACTGTAGCTACATTGTAGCTGCACGCAAGCACTCAGCACTGCGGCACTGCCCGAGGGCAAAAGGTTGTCAGGAGGCGAATAGTAGAAGACTTCGACCATGTATATATACTACGTAGTATATATACATGGTCGAAGGTAGAAGAACTAAACTAGTAGATTAAAGTATTGTACGCAAGTGGACTGCGAGTGCAGACGACTTAATGTTCATTATTCTAAAGGCGGGGAACCTTCAGCTTACAAGCGAGCCAACTTTGGTTTGCCATTTTTGACACTTTCTCAATTCCATATTTATTATTCAATTATTCACGTCGTATTTGAATCAGTACTTTCCAAAATTCATTGATGAATAAAATGATTGTTTAGTTTTTAGTTTTCCATCCTTATTCATTTCTAAAAGAACTGGAATTTGCAACGTTATTATACCTTGTAAAATAGTTTACTTCACTGAGAATTAATGTGAACATGAATAGAATCACCGTGTATCGCGAATTAAAGTTATGAAAGTTATGTCTGTGTCGAGAATGGTTTCAGTAAAATTCAGCGTATCAGCAAAGATGAAAAATCAAACTAAAATGAAAAACAACATATAATTTAAATACACAACTTACAATATCTACGCTACATACAGATACATTACAAAGTTCTTTGTGTTGAACGGCACATCACTAGGTATGAAGCATACAAGCCACATCAACTTCAACAAACCAGTTGGTAGTATAATTAAAAAAGTAAAAATGAAGGGACTATCTATAGGAATGAATGCATCCCCGTATGGGTACACGCATGGAGTACCGAGGTGTAATATTTGGAACGTTGAAAAGCAAAATTTGCCTATTTTAAGCCTAAGTAATTGTAAACTGCACAATAACAGACTAGAAAAACATATTTTTGTAAAAATTCACACAAAACTTGCTTCAGAGATGCATTGAATCTAAACTAGAAAAAGAAAAACAATCGTGACCGTTATATTTACACTGACTACGCAGTAAATAATTAGTTAATTACATAATATGCAAAAAGACGAACACCGCCATTCTTCGGAGCTCATCAATACAAAATGAAAATTTATGTTATTGACTTTTAATAAGTGGTGGTAAAAAGATTTTAAAATAAACGGACCACAGTTATCAAGTCACAAAGTAAAGATTCTACTTGGCGGTATAAAATTAAATTTAAGGTAATCGTTTTAAATATCTGAACTGAAAAGTAAATATATAAAAAAATATTGAAACGTTGAGAAAAAGTAACAAAAATAAAGTTACAATGAAGATACATTAACTTGTATTAAGAAAGATAAATCAACAAGTTTTTACTCAACAGTTTGGAAACCAACATATTTAATCTCGCGAGGATCCAATAATGCTCAAAATATAAATGAAAATTTGAACGATATCGATGTATAAATTTAAAGCAGCAAAAACGTACTCCTCCGGTGAAATAGAATATTTATGATTACCTCCAATCATCATTTGGGTGTCATAAATAAAATAGACTGAAAATATGAACGCGCCTATGCAGGCATAAACTAAACGAGCAGTGTTATCGTGCCAGAACATCAGTATAATCGAAAAAATCATCAAAATCAGAACAGCAACGAACAATACACCGCCCATGACTGTGAAATCGATTTTGGTTTGAAAAGCAAATATTGTCAAACCAAAACATATGACCGTGCATATCCCTACGGCTAGCAACACCTATAACAATAAATGACAAGTCAACGGCATGCGAATAGATATAAATTCTTCATTCTTCATTTCAAGATTTTATTGAAAGCATACCTCCTTAGCGTGATAAAACGAAGAAATCACTCCCAATAAGAAACTTTCAGCGACCGTGAAGATCAGTAAGAAAATATAATTGGTCGGAGGAGTTCGGCGAGCAGATTCGAAGCAACCCATTACCAACAAGCATACAATGGTAACACCGAACGCAAGGAACATCAACCCAGGACTTTTTTGAGCGAGTAGTCTGGCGTTGTCATTGAATACGAACAAGGCGATAAACGCGCAACTGATGGCAAGTTGGCACATCAAAATAGAATATACTTTTCTGCAAATGAATAAATTTGAATCGTTAATAAACTCACCTTTACCAGACTACCCTCGTTATGGAGGAAAGAACAGCATAAAATTTTTTACCGTATGAATCCTAATCTTATGGTTTTATCACTGAACGCTAAATTCCCGCCGGAAGAGTCACCGGTTCCATATCCAGCGTAGGAAGTACCAATGCCACCAGACGTATCCGGAAACGGTTTAAACCCAGGCATTTGCGGTGGCATACCTGGACCACCCGGATAACCGCCAGCAGGATAACCAGCTCCTGGATAATAAGCTGGAGGAGGAACAGCTTAAAAAAAAATTACAATACAAATCAACTTTTTCTACATATTCCAAATTATAATGGTAATATGGGATTAAATAATGTTAAAAATACCCGCAGGTGAAATTGAATTCAACATTGTGGTTGGAGTAAAAACTATCTATATTTTTTACGAAATCGCAAAAAATTGAAAATTCAGGTAACTTCGCGTCGCACATCTTACGTTATTCATTCCCTTATTTTTCACTCAACGTCTCAATTTTACAAAACATTAGTAAGAAGAAACATAAAAATCTGAGTTAAGGCATTTTGAACATTATGAAGTGTAAATATTTCACGAATATTGATTTTTTAGACCTTGAAGTTAAGATGTCGTACTTCATAACTACACGTAAGTATAAAAAAATGAAATAATTATATTTCAAAGGCTTTCTTCTTGTTTTTAGAATATAATCACTTGCAAATAATAGTCCATGTTGATAAGTTGATACCAGTACAAATTATGCCACAAAATCTTATTCAAAAACGTTTTCAATTTCACTAGGCCTACTTTAATCTAAGTAAATAAATACTGATGTAAGTACACAAATGAAACCTACGAGGACAAAACTGATGACAAGTAATGAAATTTTTTAAAAAAGTTTTTAGGAAAAAGAAATCTGGTTCCATGTTCAATGTACTTAGGTGAGTCAATTGGAGGAACAAATGAAAGAAAGGGCAAAATATAATAAAAGAGCTAAATTACTGAAAATTAACACTTGTTATAAATCCCGGCCATTAAGGTTTAGTTTCCCCTCAACACATCACTCTACCAGCGACTCACGTGCCTTTATTTACATCGCTCTCTAGCCCCTGGGGCTGGATCTGAACAAAATTTTTATTTTCCCACATAGTAACAAAAATTATTGACACGATTAGACAAAATACAACACATTTGACGTTACCTTGCTGCTGCGTATAAGGATAGCCTCCACTTTGTTGCCATGCCATTCTAAAAGTTTCAAGTCCAAAAAAACTGAAAAATAAAACGAGCTTTTCAAATCAATAATGCCAGCGGTGAAAATACAATAAATGAAAAGCGTACGTATCACGGCGAATCACCAATAAATTAAGTGGATCTGGATAAATACCCTACCTATCACAAATAAATTATGAAGCGAATTGTTTAACACACAGATAACACTATTATACATTTTTTTTTCAAATTTGAATAACGTACCTAAAGAATAAATTTCTATTCGATTTCTACACAATTATTCCTAATATTATTGCTAAGAACTGTAAGAAGAATGAAGAGCTGACTTCCACAGTGATCTATTTACAGAATCGAAGATTTTCTGTTTGTGCCGCCACTTGGTAGTAGGCCCCAGCTTAAAGTAATTTGCCCAAACCACTTCCAATAAGTATATAGACTGATTCCAACCACTCAGCATCGACATTTCATCCCAGAACGCATGTTTTCCGCTGCTCCAATAAGTACGTACCAGTACTTACATGTACTTAAACCTAGAGTGAAAAAGTTTTTTCGCGTTTTTCACGAAATGGAAAAAAATACATATTAGGTTATTCTGGAAATCAGCTCTTCAATTTTAAAGTGAATAAACAAGTAGGCAGAGGTACAAATCAATTTGACGTCAAGAACTCAGAAATTCCAACACTTCACTCTACTCTTCTTTTTAACGTAATAATTTAAATAAAGCTCAATCGCGGGAAACTTCCTTCAAAGATCGAAATAAAAGAAAAACGATGATATATGATATGAGGTACTACATTCACACAAATGATTAATTTTATTTTAAAATTTCTTTTACATCACATTACACACACGATCCATCACCCGTCATCAACATTCATTTTCAGCAATTATAAATATTTTAGCTAAACTTACCTCTAAATGAGCAACTATTACGAGAAACCGAATCAAAATTACTTCCACAAATTACTCACATAAATGAAACTAACTTTAATTTACTTATGACGAATTTATTTTATTTTACGATAACAAACGAATTATGATGGTACGGTACTAGGAAAATATTTATTTGCATTAGTAGTGACTGAAAAATATATAAAATTGGAAAGTGTGAGTGTGTGATGCGATGTGGATGTAATGCGATGTGTATGGAATGAATGGATAACGAAGCAGTAAGGAAAAACAACAGCGCACTGGCGCAGCCACTCACCGTCACTGACCGTCACCTAAGGACTAAAACGAGTCAATCATAGATCATTGAAATTGAATATTCTCAAAATAATTAATTTTATATATTGTCATGTTATTTTTATTTTTCATCAATATTTCAGATTTCTTGTATTATTTCATTTTCAATTTTCATACTCAATCGTAATTTGAATAGAACGAATTAATAAAATGAGCTCGAGTTGAGCGACGAAAAGTCGTTATGAGAGCGGCGCACTAGCTTGCACATTAAGTAATTTCGTTTGGAAAATTTTCAAAATTGCATGCAAAGTCAATATTATCATACATACCTACTACTACTACAAAAGTACAACATCGAATCAAAATCAAAACAAATATGATAGAACTCGGCTCGAGTAGAAGATTTTGTCAGTATAGCACTGAATAGAAAAATCAAACTGTTTCAAAATCAGAATAATTCGAATTTCTTTCACAAACCATCTAGGCGACTAACGGTTCAATAATAATTATTGCGAACCAACATTAACTCACAAACGTTCATTAAAAGAAATCCAAATAGGTAGTTGTCGTCAATAATTGCAAGGAAAATGGGAGGAAACACATGCGACATATTTCAATTTTACTAGTACCTAGTGCAGATTTATGTCTTGGTCCAGCAATTTACTGTAAAAACTGTATATTATGTTATACCAGTAAAATTGAAATAATTATGTCGTATGTTTCTCCCTGTTTCTCCTCTCATTTTACTTGAATACATGCGAGCAAAAAGTAGAACAGAAACCTTAAACATTTAGGCCAAAAAAAACACTTGCTCGGAATGTAACATGGGCATAAAAAATTACTTTGAACATTTTTATTAACAGAAGTTTATTCCTTATAAGTGTCAACATAAATTTCTATAACTTGAATAGATATGGGGATAAATAAAACAAAATCTAAAATAATTGCACAAAGAGACTAGACAATAAAAATATAGTAACATAAAGAATACAAATGATTGTATCCTAAGTGTAGCAACCCCTTTATTCGACACACGTTTAAAAAAAGAATAAGAAAGATAGGTGGAAACATTAGAAAAATACGAATGTACAGAAAGTAATGAAGAGACATTTTTGTCCACAGGAATGTAAGTAATCGGTTCTCATAACGTACAATATTTCTCAAGACCACGTTTTAGAGAAAAAAAAATATTAGAAAATCATAGGCACAAACCGAAAAATTCCGAGAACTTACGCATAAAAACCCATCTATCAATATTATTATGGTGTTACCCCCCCCCCCCCCCCCCCCCGTAGGTATTAGGATACACAGGATACACACTACATTTTTTTTACAATCAATCTCGTGATAATTCATTAATAATTTGCAATATGTAAAGGAAAATATTGACAATATCCAAGTAAATAGCTAAGGCAGCAAACACATAATCTTCAGGTGACAAAGCATACTTATGGTCACCACCCAACATCATCTGGGTATCGTAAATCAAATAAAGTGAAAATATAAATGCTCCTGCGCTCGCGTACATGATTCGTACCCATCCGACAGCAGGGAAGAACAATAAAATGATACTCGCCACAAATAATATGATGACCAATACGCACAAAACACCACCACAAGCTGTAAAATCAATTTTTGTTTGAAACGCGAAGGCCGTCAATGAAAAGCATATCAAAGCGGTGATTCCAACAGCTAATAGAACCTGAAATCAGATAAGTCAAGAATAAATTTAATTTTTTTCATCAGGTATTTCAGCGAAGTTCAATCATTTGCAAACGAAACTATTACATTAAAATACAGATGAGTCTTACTTGAACATGTCCGAATCTGGCAGAGGTCACTCCCAGCAAAAAAGCTTCAGCTATGGTAAATATGAATAAGAATATGTAGTTCGTAGGAGTCGTTCGAGCAACAGATTCGCAGCACGTCAATGCTAGTAAAGTAACAAGCACAACTCCCATAGCAATCCATAATAAATATGGATTAGCGGCAACAAATTTCATACTACTGTTATTCGCCACAAATAATAAAATAAGGAATCCCGTAACCGCCAACTGAGCTGTTAAAATAGCGTACACCTTCCTGAAATAGAAATGAAATATTTCTTCAAATATTTGGCAACTTTTTATACATTAAACAACCTATACAGGTATCTAGATCAAAAAACAAAATTAGAATTACCGAATAAATGCCATTCTGATTGTTTTTTCCGAAAAAGCGAAGTTACCGGCATTGTTACCGCCGTTTTCACCGGTACCGTAACTATAATTGGGCATGTTCGGATTACTCTGAGAACCTGGATAAGGTGGTTGTCCTCCTGGGTACGGTGCTTGACCTGGGTATGGTGCTTGACCTGGGTATGGTGCTTGACCTGGGTATGGTGCCTGACCTGGGTATGGTGCCTGTCCTGGATATGGTGGTTGACCAGAAAAATTGGACTGTCCACCGGGGAAAAAACCAGGAGGAGGGGGACCTGTTTAAAATAAGCACAGTAACGTTAATTAGATTATTACAAAAAGGAAACATCCACCACTCCTTCAATGTAAATACTTCAATTCCCAAAAGCAAACAAACTCTAATACAAGCACAAACTGAAATAATTGGTAAATACTTGAGCGAGAAAATATTTCATTTTAAAACGAGCATATTTTGGTTTAATTTTATTTTTATCTTATCAATTAAGTAAGATGTTTCGATGAAAATTGAGAATGAAAGAATTATCGCAATCAGTGAATCAGCGTTACAAACATGCAAGACAGACATAACACAACGTACACCTACATCTTTTATCATACACTTACGTACATGAAAAAAAATAGGTAATGAATCACAATAATTTTTGCACAAATAGCGCGAAATGCAGAATTAAAATAGAAACTCAACATTACCATCGCTAAAAGCAGTAAAATGAAAAAAAGAATGAAAACACAGGCGAAGAGCTGTACATCAACCAGCAGACAAAAAAAATGGGAAACAACCATACACTACTCATTATCAAAATGATATAAAAACCTTGCTGAGGGTATGGATATCCTGATTGCTGCCAAGCCATGAGGAAAAAATTCACGTCATCAAATAGCACCCAAAAATTTTTCTACAACAGAAAGTTACAGAATTAGAAAAATAACTTTAACACCGACTGAAAACAGAATAGGCGAATATTCCAAACATTCGATTCAAAAATGGTAAATGAACGATTATCAAGGAGAGAATCACCACTCACCACAGGTTAACCAAATACCAATAAATTATGGAGAGTGGAGCTCAACATTTCCAACCAAAGTCATATAGAATAAACAAGTCGGGCAACTGATAGCGGATCCGTAGCTCTCA
>FIZT01027848.1:0-14438 GCA_900065295.1 Paracoccus marginatus | reverse complement strand
CTTCATGCATGCCGCGTTTGTGCTCGGATAAACTACTTTTGCTGGAGTAATATCGTTGGCAAATATCACAATACAGATCTGAATTGATGCAAATAAGAAACAAACAAAAAACTGTCATCAGTGAAATCCTCACATGATACAATTGATATTGTTTTCACTTACTTATTGGATCTTTTTTCTGCTGAGATGGGGAATTAATGACAGTCTGGGATGGAACTTTACGCTGCATCGGCGACATAGCATTATTTACCAATTTTGTTTTCTTCCTCCTAATACTTCTGCGAATATTATGACTATGTTTTTCACTGGCCGCTGATTGTGATGGAGAACTCCCAGAAGATGTTGACAAACTACCAGCACCTGCAAACGACGGAGAAATACACCCATCAGGAAATCGATAAGCAAGAAAAACTGACATTCACATCGCAATATGATCCACTCACTCGAAGACTCTACTTGGACAGAACTATTGCAGTTGTCAATTACTGACGACAGCGACGGCGTTACATCTGCGTCTCTTACTTCATCAGGCATTTTACCATTTACCTTACTCTTTGACGGTGAAGAATCCACTTCCAATACCCAGTCTGTATCTTCTGATTCATGATCAATTATCATATCCAACTCCGTCGTCGATTTTCCATTCGTCAAAGTATTAATTACTATAATTTTATCGGTGATAGAAAAATGTTGATGGTATTTCAAAAATATCAGTCTTAATTTTTCCGACGAGCGATTCAACGAATCTCGTTCAGTTTCAACATCTTTGCGTCTACTTTTTTCACTAATCAGCAAGTCCGTAGTTTTTAACAACTCCTTTTGGACAGCTTCTAAACGTGTTTGTAAACGCCTACATTCTTCCTTTGCCTTCTGTAGTTTCAATTCGAGTCTCTTTGCAGCCAGATCTTGACGATGAGTTCTTTTAGAATAATCGCATTTACTCGCAGCATCTTTGTGTTGAATCGTGAAACTACGGATAAAATATTAATTTGCAAATTGAAAGAGAAATTGAATGGAAAAGTTGTACAAATCGACGTGAACTCACTTGAGAGAACCTACAGATGAGTTATGCTTCATCAGTAAATTGTAATCCTGGATCAAATTTTCGTACAACGACTGCAATTCTTTCATTTTTTCGTACGTATTTTGCAGGTTAAATCGAAGACAATCGCATTCTTTCGACTTCTTCATAACCTGTGTTTCGAGTTCTTTTTTATTTTTAATGTAGTTCGAGATGACACTAAAACACACGAGCTCAGATTAGAAATACATTTTTAGGTAGAGTACCGTGGTTAAAGTAAAAGGGAATAATTTACTTGAGATTTTCTTCGAAACCATTATAGTCTAACGATTTCTCGTCACCTCGAACCTGATTGTCGAATTTAGAAACGAAAACGACGTCTTCATCTAATTCTATAGCTGCCATGATTCCAATCAGAAAATTTCTCTTAGCACTAGAGGCCTATTTAACATTTATTCTTCACAGTGATAATATACCAGTAACACGAAAATATGATAAGAAATTGGAACCGTGCAAAGATAAGCGAACCAGTCTAAAACACTTCCACGAGCCACTACTTTCTACCCAACGTCTATACACTATAACAGGTTAATTATTTTTGGTTTTGTCATACGTTTGCGCGCATTGGCTGGTCTGTGACGTCACGGGGAAGAAGTGGAAAAGTAGGTAAACGCGTGTGACCGCGTTGGTACGTTGAATTTACATTAGGATGAACGTGATGAACTGATGAACGCACGGACGTAATACACTAATCTGGACTCTTCACTGAGGGTAAAACAAGCGTGCCGAGACGCGGGGCTGAGAGGAGCATAAGCGCAATGCAAAAATACCTCCCTGGGCGGGGCTACAGCAGAACGAGATTTCAACGCAGTTAAATGCAATTTACCTCCCTGGGCGGCTCTCCCTTGCGTCGCGTCTCGGCACGCTTCGTCGTCCTCATACTACGTTTAGTGAAGAGTCCAGATTAGTGTATTACGTCCGTGGTCTCACGTGACTGTTACGCTACCGTCACTTTGGAGCCGATTTAATTGAATGATGGTATCATTAATATGTGATTCATGCTGATCCCTTTTCCATGTCTATCGAGTTTATGTGCCATAGGTACACTGGTACCTATGGTACGTGTTTTACATCTCTAACTTGGCACAAAATTAACTAACGTAAGAAATTTTCGAAATGTCAAACATGAGATTTTGGACTGAAACTTGAATAAGCGATTGTGATATTAATTGTTACTTACGTTACGCGTGATTGGTACTTGATCTGTAATAGTAATTTTCTTTTGTTTTTTTTGATTCGCCATAAAATATCATCTTCAATTGCGCCACTCTTAGTACCAATTTCTTTTGGAACTTCCTATTTTGCGTACAATATTTCGTTTAGTACCTACATAAAATTATGGTCCACCTCTTGGGTAATATTCCAAGTAGGCAAACACCAATTTATAGTATTTTTAAGTTGACATTCTGTGATACAGGAACCATTTTGTTAATATTGCATTTTAATTTATTTAATAGATTGTATAATAAGTTTTATTTTATCAATTATCACCCTTGTGCATCTGTTTTGTCAGTTACAAAATACTAGCGTGAAACAGAACTGACCGCTGCGTCATACGCTAAATCTTGATAAAATGGGAAAATCTCGTTGTTACCTTTTACTAGTGATGAAAAATAAAGTATCAGTTATCGATGCAGAGATTTCCTTATAGAATGTAAATCGTGAATATGTGGAAGGAAATACGTAATAAAATTTCATTTTTCATCCGTAATTTTACTTATGTATTATGCGAAATACAAACCAATGTTTCGTCATCAGCTGAACAAAAACTGTGTTCAAGACGTTCAAGTACTCGTAGAAGGTGAATAGAAGGTGAAACTGCACTGTGCTCGTATGGCGAACGTTGGAGTACCTTCGCGCAGAATTCCGATGGATGAAGCGAGCGTCAATTCGTAGTGAATTAATAATTACTCGAAACATAGCACAAAAATTAAATACTGTATTTGGTATACGAAATGCACATAAATTACTTGGCTTTTAACAAGGAAGGAATTACAAAAACAAATTACCTAAAATTATATTCCTGTTACAAAAAAAAAAAAGAAAAAAAGAAAAGAATGAATGAATAAATAAAATCATAACATACGACATTTCCGCATGTTTTTTTTTTTCTTTTTACAAACCAAGGAAAAAAGTAACCTTAAATTAATAATGAAGGTACAATTGAGAGAGAAAAAAATACTGGAAACTGACGGTTCAATGCCCACTACTACAGCATACAATAAGATTTCGATAATTAACGAGGGGAAAACCAAGGTTCAGCCATTCAAAAATCTTACTAAATTTGTAGGATTTTAATAAAACGAACGCACACAAATATGAATATCTTTTAAGAAGTCAGTCTTATTACGTGAATCGAGAGACAAAAACAAAATTGGCAACAGTTAAGCGAAACGTAGCACCGAAACACCGATGTTCTGTTCAATGCGACATTCTCTAGTTAAGCAAACACGTTATTAGATTAGGTACCTATTACGAAAAGGGTTCAGTTTTCTCTTTATAAAAACCCCTCCGTACATTGGCACTACCGACAGAAAAAATCCCAATTTGTCGTAATCGTCGTACTTTTATGGAGAGAAAAATAAAAAAATACACAAAAACGCGTATTATCAATTCACACGTTTCGAATTATTCGCTAGCCGTAGATACTTTTTGGTAACACGAATTCAAGTCGTGATATTTTTCGACCACCTTCACATGCTAAACTCGCGGTAAAAACTCTAATTCGCTTCAGTATAAATTCGTACTTAAATACAATTTATACATTATCAATAATATCACAGTAGGATGTACAAAATTAAATACGTGTATCGTTCCGGCTTCGTGATACGAAATTTAAAAGAAGGGGGGGGGGGGACAGAAATACAAAACAAAACAATATTCGATACACCATAAACGAAACGAGGATTAACCCTTATCGAGTAAATTAGAGAGACAAGAGATTTCACCTACAGGTAGTATAGGTATTGCATAGTGCATACATCGCATCGCATCGCATCATCTCGCCAACTTGGTCAGCGAGTTCGAGAGCGAAAAACATTTACGAAAAAGTACCAAACTATTTTTACAATAAGTATTTTCCCGTCGCTCGTTTTACCCTTTTTTTTTCACGTTTAAAACGCTATTTATTTATCTCAATATTACTCTTCGCGCGTAACGTAAAACATGACTAGATAAGAACGAATGTATTCATCATTAATACAAAACTTGTCGCTCAGACCGACGAGGTAAAAATTTCACCGCACCGCGTATCGTTATACGTAGGTACAATATGATATATGCGCAAAATTTTCTTTATTTTTTGCTTAAAGAAAAGAGAAACGCCATACAAAAAATACAGACGAGAGAGAGAAAGAAAAAAAGAGAAAAAAATAATTATAAGGAACTCTGATTGCAAAAACTCCTAAAACTTTTCACTCGAAACGAATTTTTTTCCTAGAAATGCAAAATTTACTTACAAACGAAGGAACATTGAAAAATCGTGTGCAGTCCAGAACTGAATTATTCATACGAGAAACGTTGGTAACACGCGCAAATATTCATTTTTTTTTTGTACACGTCGTTCATTCGACCATTCAATATCTAATTTATAATAATCGGCGTAAAAAGATAATATTTCTTGTTGAAAAATTTCTCTTCTTCATTATTTTTAGCCCAAAACAAACAACGAAAAATAAAAAAAAAAATAAAAGTACTTACAAATTACAGGAATATAAAAGAGAGAAAATATAGAACAACAAAGAAAAAAGGCTGAAAACCGAGAAAAAAATGTGGGGCAAAAAGTAATACGTGGAATATAAATGGTAATTACATTTTGTAACATTACGTAACTACAGTACACACACTATAATAAATCGTCTAAGAAAAAAAGAAAGAAAAATAAAAAATGAAAAAACGACGACATCGATTAAAAGGCAGTGCACTATTCGGAGTGAAACTAAATTATTTTCAATCGCAACATCCGTGTATATCGCATAACGTACCTCCTTCATTACGCGCTTTCACTTTTCAATTTTTCCAAAACAATTCTCCATCAAACATACATCGAAAAATCTAACCTAATGGAATTCGTTCCGGTAAGAGAAAGAAATCGCCCAAGGTTCATACAAAAACCAACCCTATACAAAAAAAAAAAACGAAAGCTAAAAAAAACACCGAATGAGATGAAGAAAACCTAACAAAAAAGAAACAAGAAGTTATTACGAAAAAAAAAAAACAAAAAAAAAACGAGTGTGCATTTCATACTGCATACAGTCCCTAGTAAATATACGTACATAATAAATAAATAATGTACTGAATTCGTATTTATATCTACCTATCTATCTACCTATCAGTACTACATATGAAAAATGAAAATTAAAAGCCAAACACCTTTATTACGATATTAGCGTTATTTAGTGAATTAAAAAATATAAGAGAAAAAATAAAATAAACCCTCGAAAACTTACACCCTATCTTATTCGCAACTTTGAAAAAAAAATGAAGAAAAATCGCTCGAATTAGTGGATTTCACTGTATTAAACTTTTCAAAATACACAAGTTCCATAATTTACCATCGGTTTTTGGTTTAGTTTTTTCTTGACGCATAAATTTCAACATTGGACAAATTTTGAGACGGTGGCAGACAAATTAGCAAAAAATTTGTCAATTAATTGAATCACGGGGCGACAGAATTTCTTTCATACTCGTATAAATCGCATAATTACAATAATTATTCATTATTATGACATAGGGGGAGGGAGAGTACGGAAATGGCGAAATTGCTGCGAATTTTCAAAAACCAAAAAGAAGCGAGGAATGGATAAACTTTTGAAGTTATTAAACGCTTACTCGGGTACAGCTTGAGGCTGATTGTAAGTCATCTGACCGTAAGCGTGATACGGCGAATACGACACCGGTTGATATTGAAAAGCGCAAGCGTTTGGACCAGGCGCGGCAGCAGGCGGAGCCGTAGCCATATTATTCGGCTGGAAGAATTTATGATTTATCAACGATTGCACGCTGGGATCGGCAGAATTGGCGGTGTTGCCGTTACGATGATTCATCATGTACGAGGCAGACGTAGATTGCGGTCCGGCCGCCGCCGCGTACATGTTGGCCGCCGCTGCCGCAGTTGGCATTCCGTTGGTGGCGGCGTTCATCTGTACGGGTTGCGGTGTACTATACATAGCAGCCGCTGCTCCGTTCGTATTACGAGAATTGTAACGTTGACCTTCGTAAGAGATGGGGTTATTGGCGTTTCTAGCATTTGTCGCCGTTCCTTGATAGTAGTATCGGTTATTAACGGCCCCATTCGACGGCGCACCGTGATGATACTCTTTGCCATCGGCACCATTGTAGCTTCCCTGAAAGAAAATCGGCGATAGAGAAAAATTTAAGCCCGGCCGGAAATGTACTTGAACATTAATTTGCTTTAACGCATCTGCTTACGTAATACGACATCGGCGGTTGCATGTACTGGCCTTGTTGAACATTATGCATATACGGTTGCTGGTAATTACGAGGCGTTTTATCGTTGTTTGCGCGATACTGATACGACTGATTTTTGCCGTTCATGAAATTCGGATTGGACGACGGACTGCCGTATTTCTCGTACTTCATCGTCGATCCTCCGTTATTAACGTACGAGTTTGGCGCGCCGTAAGTGGACGTTATCGAATTCACACCGTCGTTTGGCGACTTATTGTAATCCATTTTCGCGTTAGTACCCATATTATAATTTTTTTTGTACCCGTTATTGTTGTTGTTGTTATTGTTATTATTACCGATGTTACCGTTGTTGTAGCTCTTATTCATGTTACCGTTGTTTTGATAACGGTTGTTACCGGATCCGTCGTGGTTCTCTTTTTGGTGACGATTCTGCCAACGTACTCGACCTAAATGTAAAATAAATCACCCTTTTGACATACTGTACACGAGCTAGAATAGTACATTTTGTTAATTTCGTACGCACTTGGAACGTTACTTTTAGCGACATTTGCCAATTCGATCAAATTAGGATTAACTTGTTGGTCGGCTTCTTTCAAGACGGCAATCAAATCTTTGGCTTGTCTTTGCTTATCGGGCGTGAAAAATGTGATGGCAGTACCACTTTGAGTTACTCTACCAGTTCTGCCGATCCTATGGATGTAATCTTCCGAGGTATTCGGATAGTCATAATTTATCACGTACTTGATGTCTTCGACGTCTGCTCAAATTAAATTTAGAAACCAAATAACATTTACAAACGACCATTGTACGTACTATCAAATGTTTGCTTTTACACACCTAAACCACGAGCTGCTACATCGGTTGCAACTAAAATCGGCGCTTTGTTACCTCTAAATTCTGTGGACGATATAAAAAAAAAAAAAAAAAAAAAAAAAAAAAAAAAAGAAAAAGAAGGTTATACCACGAGAATAAAAGAATGAATGAATACAAAAAAGACAAAATACATTAAAATACATTTACCTGACAAAACAGCATCTCGTTCTTGCTGCGATTTGTCGCCATGCATGCTAATAGCTTGATACCTGGAAAACGTAAAATTGTAAATTTCGAAATTCATCTAGTTAGATATGGACAACGATACGAACCCTTGTTTACGAATTTCGGTCGTCATATCGTCAACTTTCTTCCTAGTTTCCACGAATATTAAAGCTTTGAAGCCGGGCTCGGTTGAAGTTTGTCGAAGCAAGGTAAAGAGTTTCTGATCCTTCTCGTGTTCTTGTACAACGTGAACCAATTGACGAATATTGTGGTTGGCAGCCAATTCCAACGAACCGATGTTAATATGTACGTAATCGTTGAGAAAATCTTCGGCAAGAGCTTGCACTTCTTTAGGCCACGTTGCTGACCACATTAATACTTGTCTGTCGGGCTTTTATAAAGAATAGAGAGAAAAATTAATGAAAATACAGCGATTTCAAAGTACAAATATCAAAAAATTCGCATACTCTGATTTGTTCAATAATAGTTCTGATTTGTGGTTCAAATCCCATATCCAACATTCGGTCCGCTTCATCTAGAACTAGGTATGTGCATCGGAATAGATTTGTAGCACCACGCTGCAAAAAATCAATAAGCCGGCCGGGAGTGGCGATAACTATTTCAACACCGCGTTCCAAATTTCTAGCCTGAAAAGCGACAAGACGAAAAAAATACAACATACCGAACCGATAACAAATTTTCACGAATAATCATTAGTTACACGTGTACGCGGTGTAATTTACATACCTGCGGCCCTTTAGGAGTTCCGCCAAATAAACATGTAGTACGAATGTTAGAACCTTCCAGCATATTAGCAACGGTTTGAATCTGCTGAGCCAATTCTCTAGTAGGCGCTAAAATCAAAACAATAGGACCTTCTCCTTTGCTAACACTTTTTTGATGAGTAATATGGATCGCAGCTGGCATCATGTACTAAAACGAGTTGACAATAAATTATTAAAATGTACTGCTGGTCAACAACTAGCTCGATGAATATGAGTAATTTCACGGTATTTACCGTCGTATATGTTGCTGGGACTTTATTTTTTTTTCACAATTTTCTATTTCCTGTCTAATAATCCATTTACAAAACATTGCATCTTTGAAAAGTTGAGTGAGTACGTGCGTGTTTGATGCATCAAAAATTATCCAATTGTTATTCTCTACCAGCTCATCTTTGTTTAAAAGCTCTAGCATCAACTAATCAAAAGTTGATTATGCAAGTTTGAAGTAAAAAAATTGAAAGCTGAACTATCTAATTGAAACAGCGCAAGTTTTTGATCGAGTACATGGGTGTTTGAAATATGAAAAATGATTCAAGGTTCATCCTCTACAACCTCGTTTTTTTCAAAGCTCTAGCGTGAACCAATCAAAAATTGTAAAAGTTTGAAATTTGAGCTTTTTGCAAATTTACATTGGTTCACGCTAGAGCTTTAAAAAAAAAAACAAACGAGGTTGTAGAGGATGAAACGTGAATCATTTTTCATATTTCAAACACCCATGTACTCGATCAAAACCTTGGGCTGCTTCAATTAGAAAGTTCAACTTTCAATTTTTTCTTCTTCAAACTTGCATAACTTATGATTAGTTGATGCTAGAGCTTTCAAGCAAAGATGAGCTTGTAGAGAATAAAAATTAGATAATTTCTGATGCATCAAACCCGTATATATTCACTCAACTTTTCAAGTAATTATTGAAAAACTAAGAAAATTCATGAGATATAATGCTTTTTAAATGGACTAAGTATTAGACAGGAAATAGAGAATTGTGAAAAAAAAAACGAAGTCCCAGCATCATATACGACGGTAAATATCGCGAAATTACTCATATTCAATATTTTGTCAGCGGTAATTAGGAGCGAGTGAAAAACACTGTTCACAGTTGACTGACTTCGTTATGTATGGAACATATTACACGAAGTTAATTAAACTGTTAATTTAATATCACATTCATTGCAATAAAATATAAATTACTCGAGATTTACATTTTAAAAACACAATGATGTGGAATACATACCTACTAGAAATTTATAAAGATCTAATAAAATCGCTTACTGCCAATGTTTTTCCTGATCCGGTGTGAGCGATTCCTACCAAATCACGTCCGCTTAAAGCGATTGGCCAGGACTGTGCTTGGATTGCTGTTGGTTTTGAAAACCCTTGAGTCATTATTTGCATTATTTCTGGAGGGAAACCTGTTTCTTCGAAAGTTTGACAGGGTTTAGGGACATTTTCACCTTTCACCGAAATTTCCATCTGTTTGCAATACTCATCTACCTCCTCCTCACTTCTGAAACAAGTTAAAGTAGAAGTATACACGTTTTTTAGCGTCCAGTTACCAAGCTACCGCGGCAAGCATAGAAAACTTTCATTTCGTCTACCTTTGAAGAAGAGGAGTATAAAAGTTTTTCGGAAATGATGATAAATTCTTCTTACTCCAGTTGGGCTTAGTGAGTGTTTGCTTAAAATCATTCGATTTCATGGGATACGTATTGTACGCAGGCATTGTATAATTGACATTATGTTGTCCGATCCAATATCTAGTTCTATAGTAAGGCGGTTGAGACATATGAATATCGTTCATTTTTTGTCTGAAAACAAAAATTACTTCCTTCACAAATTCCGCTGTAAAATAATTATGTTCACGATTGTAACCAAAATACTACGGAAGACGACTTGTTTGCATGGCCTAATTACGAACGAACGTCGATCGCAATCAATCAATATCAGTTTCAGATTAACGCATGCAACCTTGAGTCAGAATTAAATTTTCAATCTAACAAATCCTTTATCAAACACAAATATACGAGGAACTGAAATTTGTTGATTTTAAATAAAGTTTTTAAAAAAAAGTATATTATTCACCCACTACGTTACAAGTCTAAACGTAGTATACGTGGAGTAGAGGGATGTACTTCAACGAAAGTCACATTCTGCTTAAATGAAAGGTATAATAGTAGATATTATAAGTACTTGTGCAAAGACATAAATCATCAAAGTACACAATCAGAAAGTAACACTTACAATTTTCAGCGATGGAACAGCAACAAAACTAATTTAATCGACAACTTCGCCCAAATGTCCGAGTTCATAAAAATAAAAAACTAAATATTAAAATGGAGACTGCGGAAAAGAGATAAAAGATACACATCATCAACATTGACCAATCATAAATATCACAAATTAATTTTTCCTGATTTTTCCAGAAGTTTTTTGAGAACTACTTGAGAATTTTTGAGCTTGAGCCAGCTTGAGCATGATGGTTTTATTTTAGATCACGTTTTTTATAATACTTTCGTCATTTAATCCAAATCAAATACAATAAAATGAAAATATGCGTAGTTATAATTAAATCATAAGCTATTCAAAAAAACTTCTTCAATTAATATATAAAAAAACAAAAAAGTTATTAAAAATATTGAATGTTTCGTTTCGTCTGCGTTTCGTTTTCTTTTCGTTTCATTGTGTATTGAATAATTGATTCTTTCTTTATTTTTTTGTGAGTTGACCTGACCTGGAGTAAAGATAAGGTCGATGGGTTTTCTTTTCTTTTCTTTTCTGCTGCCTTCGATTTCTCTTTTTCTTCCACATGAAATTCTCATGTTCTCATCGCATGTTCTGAATCTGATGTAACAGTAAAGCTGCGTAAGGTACTAAAGAAGGGGGTATAATACCTCATAATACGTGGCCGCCATGTTTGATACTGGTGTTCGTAGTTTACACATATCACACTAGCACACTACATACACGAATTTGTAGTGTGCTAGTGTGGCGTATGTAAACACACAAGCAGAGATCAAACATGGCGACCACGTATTATACCCCCTTCTTTAGTACCCTATCTGATGTTCGAGTTCCTTGAAAGTCGAACTTCACTGATAGTCTTGACTTCTCAGTTCTCTCACTTCTAGGGTGATGAAATTTGAGAGAGATTAGAGTAGTCTGTCGTTGTTTGCTCATGTAGGTGGATTTAAAATCTACCTTGTCTACCATTATAACTGCTACCGCTCAAAACGCGTTTAATTTCGTTTCTTAACTCTAAAGTTCCGTTATCGTGGTAAGTTCCAAGTCTTGTAAGAGATATGTTACGTAAGTAAACCTTCTATTTTAATCAGCGTTCCATAAAATGATTAAGTAGTAGTTTTCACGTAATTATGATACCATTTCTCTGATGCATGCATTCAAAGCTATGTACCCTGAAGTGTTATTTTATTTTGTGTTCTAGGTTCTATAACTACACGTGGTATTGCTTCCACAACTCCATTCATTTCTAACGCGTAAGTCTTATCAATATTAATGGTTTACATGATAAATTGTTTCGATTAAGTTTGTACTTAATTTCTCACCACGTGTTCTTTTCTTTTCCGAACGTTGATGGTTTGTTACAGATACAAAATGGTAAGTCATTTCAATAACGACAGATCGTCTAGCAACAAATTCAGAATGCAGCAATCTGGTGGAGTTCAAAAACGTTCGTTTGGCAATCGTTTCGGTGGCGGCCGTGATGGCGGTAGTGGTTTTGCCAAGAAAACAAAATATGCGTTATCAGCTGAAGATCTTGCTATACCAGATTGGAGTTCAGTTACTTTGAAACCATTTATGAAAGATTTTTACGTTCCTCATAAAAGTGTAGAACAAAGGTAAACACATCACATTTGCAATCATCGTCAATGATTTCTCCCTTGGTGTACCATATTCGAGTATAAAATTCTCAAAAATAATTTGAAACGAATTGGTTCATTAAGTGGAGCCGAACTTTTATTGTAAAACTATCTTTCCTGTGTTATATGTACCATGCCTAAATTGTGTGACGAGCGTTGTGAAATGAGTTTTTATGATTTGTTAGGTCCGACGAAGAAGTGCGTGAGTACAGGAGAAAACATAATATAACGGTGTCGAGTCAAGCTGGATTCGAAATTCCTAAACCTATCCAACATTTTACTGAGGCCAATTTTCCGGACTATGTTAACGATATTTTAAAGTGAGTGCGTTTCCGTAGATTTGAAAAATTTTCTTTAGTTCGTGATTTTAATTCTTTTGTATGATTTCCGCGCTTATAGGAAAGAAGGCTTTGAAACCCCAACCGTTATTCAAGCGCAAGGATGGCCCATTGCAATGAGCGGCTATAATATGGTAGGAGTAGCTCAAACTGGATCTGGGAAAACGTTAGCTGTAAGTTGGACTTACCCCTCATCCCTCTGTTTTTGTTCTCTCCTTGTGGTGTGTATATCACGTTTCGTTTGATTCGCTTGCAGTATATGTTACCCGCTATCGTCCATGTCAATAATCAACCTCGTCTTCAACGCGGAGATGGTCCAATTGTTTTAGTATTAGCTCCTACGAGAGAATTAGCCCAACAAATTCAAGTCGTTGCGTCTCAGTATGGTACGTCTACTCATGTACGATCTACGTGTATTTTTGGTGGAGCAGCCAAAGGCCCTCAGGTATGTTTTATTCTCGTGTTTTCATCTTTTATGTTGTTTGAAGTGATATGTATTGAGTAAGAGTATTCAGCTCTGAAGTGCTTTTTGTCCTCTTGAGAAGAAGTGGTTTAAAGAGGTCGTGCGTTACTTGACTTCCTTGAAAATCTACCTACTAGGGTTCACTTTGTTCCAATTGTTTGATGCAACGATGCAACAAAAAATTTTTCAATTCACAAAAATCGCGCAATCTTTTTTTCATAAGATTATTAAATGAACGCGTTTAAAAAATCAACGAACAACGTGAATTCTATGTTGAACGAGCGCACGATTAGATATTCGATCTTGAAAGTACATACGAGTACTTGTTCAGTTTCGTATTTTGACATTCTTTCATTTGTTGAATTTTTGAAGGCTCGCGATTTAATGGTAGGAAGAGAAATCGTTATAGCTACTCCCGGCCGTTTATTGGATTTTCTTCAAACTAATGCCACAAATTTAAGAAGAACTACCTACTTAGTATTAGACGAAGCTGACCGCATGTTGGATATGGGTTTCGAACCTCAAATAAGAAAAATTATCGAACAGATCCGAGTAAAAAAATTACTATCAACATTTTTTTTTGGTATTTTTACTTTTTGTGTATTATTAACGAACAATTTTTTTTTTCAGCCGGATCGTCAAGTATTGATGTGGTCTGCTACGTGGCCGAAAGAAGTACGTACTTTAGCTGAAGATTTTCTTCATAAGAAATATATTCAATTGAATGTTGGTTCATTAACGTTATCCGCCAATCACAACATTAAACAACACATCGAAGTATGCACTGAAGAGGAGAAAGAAAACAAGTAGGTTATTATCATGAAGTAATACTGATGTTTGTACTCGATGATCATCTACGAATGTTTTATTTGTAGATTAATGGATTTATTAGCAGAAATCGGTAATCAAGAAGAGAATAAAACTATTATATTCGCCGAAACTAAAAAGAAAGTAGATGCTTTGACCAGAAAAATAAGACAAGCAGGGTAAGAGGAATTTGCGTATCCTAAAATATATTCTATCTGTCTGTTGTACAATGTTTAAAGTAATGTCGACGTTGAAAATTTCTTTTCAACTTACAGCGTCCCCGTGGTTGGCATTCACGGAGATAAGTCTCAAACCGATCGCGACTATAGTTTGAATGGTAAGCATTCTTACCCTTACAATCGAGGAATATATTTTAAAAATTAACTACGAAGCTTTCTACAGTGATTCGGAACGAAATGATTTTTTTATACCGATTACGGTTAATTTTGTTCTCAGAATTACGGTGTTATTTTGATTAGATTTACGTTTTTGTTTGCTACAGCTGTAATTTGTTTTCGGTTACGGTTACGGTTTTATCCAAATTTCGATTTCGGTTACGGTTACGATTACGATTACGGTTAGTGCTGTAGACCCCTCAAAACACACGAAATTCGATATCAA
>FIZT01027833.1:0-22025 GCA_900065295.1 Paracoccus marginatus | reverse complement strand
AGCCTCTAATCAACTTAAAAAGCTGAAATTTCGGTTTTGGGTGTTCAGTTGAATGCCCTTCCAGCATACTGAGAGTTGATTCCGTTTGACAAATCGTAGAGGAATCACGAAGCCAGTAGTGATGTATTGATTTCTCCGCGTCCGGTTCTCACCAGCGCTCGTGGGAGTATTGATGTCGCGCCCGTTACAATGATTGCCCCTGGGGCACGGGTTAATACGCATCGATCGGGCTGAAATTTTTTTCATGACATATTGGGATACAGTCTAATAAATTTAGGCCCGGCCCCGATAAAAATTCGAAAAAATTTTTCATTACGTGTAAATAAGTGCCCGGGGGAGGGGGGGGGGGTAGATTTTCGACGAGTTTGGTACCTTGAAAAACTTTATTGTGGCTGTCGATAGTGTTACATGTTGAACAAAACTTGATGAAATGAGTATAAAATTTTTTTATTAAAAAAAAAAAGGAAAAGGAAAGGAAAAAAAAACAAATACAAAATAAAAATTACTCGAATACTACACCTAACGTAGAATAATCGTAAAAATATACCATTAAAAATATCGCTAACGAAACGAATAAATAAAAGTGCAAAAAACAGATGTTACAAGGTGGAAAAAAAAATTATAAAAAAAAAACGGCCGAAATTTTTTTCAAAAAATTCAGCTAAAAATTAAACGACAATAGTATTTTCATTTCACATCGTACGTAAATTCTACGAATAAACGAGCCGCCACAAAAGTAAAAAAAATTTAGGAAACATTGAGAAAAAAAAATACACACGACATTCGTAAAAGAGGAACCTAAATAAATAGTATAAAACTCCAAATTCGTTATCAATCATGAAGTCTTTAAAAATGATCACTGATCATCACGAACCATTCAACGAGAAAGAAAAACTACGAATTTATTCACTGGAATTCACAGGATAACGTAAATAAATGTACGTATGTGAAAATCAGTCGACGCGTTAACGATTAAAAAAAAATTATGTTTAAAATTGGCTAATAAAGAAAAAAAAAAGAAGAAAAAATAATAAATATAACAAGTTGTCTTACAAAATCAACATTAAACTCAACAAATCTTACAAAGATAACAATTTTCAAACTCATTCCGGACATTATACGAAGAAAAAAAAAGAGAAGCAAGGAGAAACAGAGAGGGAAAAGGGTAATACTGAGTAGATAGATACGTAGCTGCTAATAATTAAGAAAAAAAAAAAGAACCCAGTAGCGTCGTACAATTAAGTGGCAGTTGGTTCGAATTGTGCAAATTAAGTTAAGTATAAAGCAAAAGAAGAAGAAAAAAAAGGAGATAACATGAATAACAATAACAATTGGCACATCGACTTTTTCTCCGGCGGATTCTTTTCTTTGGATGTTGGACACGCGCTTTCAAAAACGATCATTTAAATGATTATCGATTCGACGTAGTTGGCCGGTAATAAGCCGGTTTGGCCGGTACGTTGGACTACGCCGGACATCCAACCGTCGTGAATGTGAACACAGTTCAAAATTATGTCTCCGTCTAGGAAAGACACCTCGTCCGATTCGCGTGCGTCGTAGTCGTACATTGCTCGATAAATATTCTGTAAACAAGATTAAATTTAGACGTTAGAAATAAATTTACTAAATTTTTAGTAATATCATTTAATTTTCATTGTGATAATTTATTTTTTCATTTTTTTTTTTCGTAGAATTTTCAAGAATTCATTTCGGTCAATTTTGAAGACAGACGAGAATATTTCGTCAAGTCGCGTTCAACGTTTTCGAGAAACAATTCGCTCGGCATCAGGTTAGTCTACGTAATATTCAAGCATACCCCCGACTTATTCATCTCCTGTTTGGGCGGCGGGATCCTCTGCGAGTTATACTGCAACTGTTGCATCTGTTGCATCTGTTGCATATGCTGCTGCTGTTGGTGATCGGTCAACGATCCGTAGAAGTTATTCATCGGATCGATATCAGCGATCGAGCCGACAGATCTTGCCGCAGTTGTATTCACTAAGCAATCGTAAACAAACGTAAATTAGTTTATAAACAATGGACCAGGAAGTATAAAAGAATTCCGCATTATTATGGAGCAAACAAAATGGAAACCAAAATGAAAACAAAATCGAACAAACGAGCCAAACGTAAACAATCAAAATAAACGAGGCTATTAGTTGAAATCGAGAGAAAACACAACGAAGCGTTGGGAATGTAACAGTACTAAATACACAGGCGATACGAATTCTTTTCAAAGAGGAGACTTACTCTTCGATTAGAAATTCCAAGCCGACTGAAACAAATAATACCAACTTAGAGAGACCCTTCTAATATCGATAGATGAAGGCGAATACGCGAGTACGAAGGTCTAAGAGGCGATTTATTCGTTTGGAGAGCGGTCAATGAAAATACTTACTGGGGCCTTTGTGCGAGCTGTAAATCAAAGTGGAAGACTGCCTGGCAGAGTAGGGGGAGTTTTTCGTGGTGGCGTGCGACTCGGCGACTTTGACGTGGTACGGATCTGGTATCTGGTTCGGTGGTACTGGGTCGTAGTGTTGTGGCACTGGAGTGTGATCTGGAAAGTAGAAGGGGTGGTTAGAAAGAATCTTTTGAAAAAATAGGAAAATTTTTCTCTCGTGAAAAAACAATATCAATATACTTGTATTTTTTGTTTTTGGAGGCTCTTCGGTTTGACCATTTTCCCCATTTAGGGTGCGTTTCCATTCCATTTCAGCTTTCTTCTTCAAGTCTCCGTGATAAGCAGCGTTGCTACAAAAATTAATAAGCAAATGAATCGATCGATCGAATATAAGATGATCAGCCTGATAAATGATTACCTAATTATTTGAGAATTTTGTTTAATTCTCAGGGTTTCAGGATCGTCGGCTACTTGAGTCAATTTCCCTTTATTTTTTTCGAAATCGGCGTGATATTTAGCCTGATAAAAAGTAACGACGTGATAATATTATTAATGGGCCATTATGAAGAGAAGATATGTAGTAGGGGCTTAATGCCTCGACGAGATACTGACATTCGACTGTAACTTGGTGTTTTCGGCGAGCCTCTTCATTTCTGGAGTTTCAGCCACGCAGGTAGCCTTCGCCTTGGGTACGTGCCTGCGTGAAAGTAAAATTTTACTTAGAACCGATCAACGACGAGTAACATTTTTACAAAGTCGATTTTTGCGTGGAACAATACGTCATTAATATGTCATAACACTATTAAATATGGTACTTTCACATCGGATCCGGTTCGTAAAAACCAGATGATTGACATAACTCGAACCGTCTTCTCGCGAACGCGTTATTGTTGCACGGCGAAACAATTAAATAACAGCGGCAGGCGAACGATGCGAGATGAGCGGCGACGGTGAACGGTTTATTTACATTCCATAAACGTCGGTGTCATTAATCTTATTACGGCGTAACTTGAATAGATATCGCCGCCGCGAAAGACGCGAGCATTTTTGATTTTTTTTTGCCCTAAGAATTTTACGAGGTCAGTTTGAACTTGTGTGAGAGGGTACTTACGCTTCGCAGTACGGATCTTTGTTGAATCCTTTGTAATTTCGCATATTTAAAGTCATCCCGCAAGATTGACATTTGAAGCATTGTTTGTGCCATAGCTAGAAAAAAGAAACGAATTTGAAAGGGTTAAGATATCTACATTAGGATTCGGTAACCCGTGAAATTAATTACCCTTTTGTAAATTTTGATCAGTTTACGCGCGATGCCAATTATCGCAGAGTAAACGACGCATACTAAAAATACTATAATTATTAGATATAAAGCGTATCTTTCGCCGAACATGACTGTAATGCGATATT
This sequence comes from Paracoccus marginatus, assembly GCA_900065295.1. Lineage (NCBI taxonomy): Eukaryota > Metazoa > Arthropoda > Insecta > Hemiptera > Pseudococcidae > Paracoccus > Paracoccus marginatus. Next base: position 18,217 of record FIZT01027833.1, on the reverse strand, counting down.
ATCGACATTTTCGTGCGATTATTTCGGCGGTGCGAATTGAATTTACAGATACGCTTTTATCTATCTACGCAAGTATTTGCTAATGACTCACTTTATCTAAACACTTGAGTTCCTCTATCGGATACACGACTTTATCGCATCTGGCACACCTTTTGTTCATTTCAATAGACTGGATTCGCAACTAGGATCATAAAACAACGCGCAAGTTATCCGAAATAATCAACGAAATTCTAGAAACACCGTTTGACGTAGGAATTAGATTAATTAGCGAAATGATTGAGGATTATTTGAAAAGAAATTATGTTGTGTGGTGAATTTTTCAATCAAGTTGGTTACGTTGGCAACGAGTTATGAAAATGTTTGTTATACTGGATAGCGTACCTAGTGGTGTTTGTTGACGAAAAATTTTTGCAACTTTTTTTGGCTTTATGTGTTGTTTAGTGTTGTTTAATGCCTATCGTCCATTCCAGTATTATTGCATAATTCCTTGATTTTAATGACGATTTGAGCGGGATCGTGAATAATTTTTATGAATTTTCGAATTATTGGCTGCTAGCTTCAAATTCCTAACTATTTTCAAATTTCTTTGAGTACAATTCAACGCATGAAGTGATTTGATATGGATTTGATCTTGATTTTTATGATGTTGGGGAAGTGTTAGACCTAATTTCGCCAGTGTATTTCCTATATTTTGATCGGTTTCTTCTTTCTTCTTATTCGAATTTCGAATTCGGTAACTTTCTTTCAGGATCGAATTTATGGCTGTTTGAATATTTCAAAGCTCATCAGCACTTTTCAAAATAGCGAAGAATTCAACTTCCATGAACCAAGCTCCCTTTGCCATCAGTAGCGTAATTAGTTCGAAAGTATCCGTTATCGTTTGACTGAATACTTCACCATACCTTCGTAATAGTACGTAAACGTATGTACATCATCGCAAATATTTTAACCGGTTATTTATAACACTTCGAAACTTCATTTTAGTGGTATTGCATTCGAAGTTTGCGATATGCCAACGTTTCCAGTTACTTACGACTTTACCCACAAACTTCGATGAACTCTGAACATTAAACAATGGTATCCAGGCGTCATTCAAGATATAAAATCTACACCTATCAAGCATATCCATGAATTTTGCACCATTTTCTTTCATTTTAAGTGAGTATACCTACATACGTTGCTATTAAAGTGATTCAGTTATTCATACTGTATCACATTTTTAATGATTGTCGAGTTGAACGCTTTGTTATTTCAGTAATGATATGTGGCGTACAAATTAGTATTTTCGACCGACTAACGCCGGTAGAGGTAGATTATTTGCACTCGAATCACTCTCCGCTAACGATAAATTATACCGAAGAATCGGAGCCGTGTAGAAATATAACTCGAATTCAAAATAAATTCAAGTATCCGGGAGTACTCGTTCCTCACGTATTCTTATACTGCGATTCTCATTATAAACATGTGGTAATTGTACAAGCATTTCGAAGTACCTATCTGTACTAGATCCCAGTTGGTTTTAAATTTCGACCTGTACTAACCTGTATTCTTTTTGTAGAAAAACGAACCTAATTCAACTATTTGTACGGGATTTGATTGTTGGGAAAGTCAGCTGAGTACGGTAAGTCGTGTTGAAATCGCCGACATAATGAATAAATATAGAGAAAAGGTTGCCAAAGGACAGTGTCTAAAATGGTGCGAACGAAATAAAAATAAATTTGTTTTTGAACTGGTAGGTAAATGGAAATTAGGTATTTATACTGTCGTTGACAGGTTGCACGATGTTAAGTCTATTTAGAAATATTAATTTCCTTTCTTATACCTTTTTAATTTAGGAATGGAACTATTTTTTAGAACAAAACGCTACAGGATTTCTCAAAGCGTGTGCGCGAAATCGATTCATTGAAAGACAATATTTTCTCGCAGGCTTAGATGACTACGTCACTAGAAGTAATGTAGCTGTTTCAAAATATTTACTTACTTTATGCCGTGCAAAATGCGCGTATATGTATTTTGTTGATTTCTCGCGAATGTTCGATTCGCTATGATTGTTGTCGTAGGCTCTGGGTACAAAGAATTGGTAGCTACGTCGTTTAAGATGGAAACCGGATTGCAAAGTGAGATGAGATCCATACTGTGGCGATTGATGTACGAAAACCGTTTGAAAGACTGGGATAAAGAGTGAGAAATATATACACGTGTTTAATCGGCGAATACTATATAAATTCGACTATAATTGTTTCTATTTTTCGGTACATTCCAATGGTTAGATGGCAATACCGAAGAGGCGATATGAATAATGTGGCTTGCGCCTTCGCGTGCAGACGAGGTGTAAATTATGTGACCGATTTAAATGAAACAGTCGTAAACGGAATTGTTGGTCATCTTTCGTGTGTGTTTGCAACTGTGATAGTGAATAGTCGTACAGTGAATGGAGAAACAGAGGTTGCTCCACTTAATACCACCAGAGAGCCATCGTATGAGTTTTGCGGGCTGTATTATAGTTTTATGAGCATTAACAATCACTATCCCACGTTATGTAGATGTACGAATTACTTTCAATAACGCATTATTAACCTTTTTAAAAATTACTGTACTCGCGAAATTTTCCAGTGATGCCTGATCTGTATTATGCCGATCTACTGCTGTACCACGGGTGCGACTTTAGGCCCGGGAACGCGTCTCAGCTTTGCCCCGAATCGAAATATTCGCCCATAACGTGGGAGGAAAAGCATTACGGTTTGATGTTGAGTTTCAAGAAAAAGTTACCCAACGGACGCAGAGCGGCAGATGTAGAGCAGTGTAATAACGCTGTGCTACCTCCACTTCCTGACCTTTCGAATGCGACTTATTTACTGCTGTGCACGTTGACCGAAGTCGTGGTAAGTTGAGAATTTCCACCGCAATGTTTACATTATCGGCTATTTCAACTTCAAGCGAATGGCTCGCTTGTACACTTGTCTCATATTTTCATGTTTAGGCGGTACAGGCGAATTTGGAAACGTGTTTTGGTTGGAATTGCGCCGACAGCCAGTTAACCGATGCGACCAGAGTGTTCATTTTAGATAGTTTGAATAGGGCGCGAAATCTGGTCGCTAAAGGAGAATGCTCCGAAGACTGTCCGCCACCGTGCAAGCGCTGTAACCCGAACGCTCAATATTGTAACGTGGTGAACTTGGTAAATATAATTCTCGGTCTGTAGTTGGCTGGAAATACCATAGAATTGAATTCTGTATAACGTATGAGGTACGATGATTTTTTTTTCGTTAGAAAATCAACTCGGTACATTCGCGATTTGTTTATGTGTAGCAGTGGCACTGGTACTTGGAGCGAAAAGCGTCGCAAATCGTCGAAAACTGTCCAACGAATTACTCGATTAGGAAAAATTTGAAATACGACGACGATCCTTTTCCAAGTAGGTACCTGATTGCTTCCGCTGCGGATATGTTTGGTGCAGGACCGAACTTTTATTTTCAATTCGAATGTTGATTAGTCGTTCACCAAACTTCGTTCGAAGAGATCACGTTGCTGTTTGATTTGCCATTTCACGAAGGTCAAATGGCGTTACCAAAAACAATATCGAAGTTGTTCTGGATGAATGCTTTCGAAGATTGGACGGAGTAAGCATATCGCGAGCGTGTCGACTGAAATTACCTACATATAACCAATCGACTTCGTCATTTACAGTTTATAATTTTTCATTTTCAGCTACCATTACTTCAGAAGGGGCAATGCGCAGTATGTAGGTTGCGCAATCGTTTCGAGACCGTATGCTGTGGAAATACCTCCGATGAAACCGGAAATGAATTTTTATAACGGAATGCCAACGCATATGGTTTGCCTTTATGCCAGCCTAAATGGCAGTTTCAATTCCGTACTCGGCGAAGCCTCGAATGAAGAATGTTGTCCTGTATGCTCTGGAATTAATGACCCTAATCCTTGCTGGCTGTTACATGTTAAAAATGTAACGCCTGTTGAGAGTTTGTGTTATGGTTAGTTGTGATTTTTATCATTTAATATTGGTTATAATATTTTTAATTTTTTTCCTTTTCTTTTCGATAGTCCTTCCGCTGATCATTACCCAGAATTGCCAGATAGATAAACGATGCGACGACGGCAGTATATCTAAAGCTTGGTATATGCAATACAAATCAATAACCGTGGTACAGACCATAAACGGTTCGCTCATAGTGATGGAACGAAAGGCCTCCAATTCAATTGGAATACTATACGAAAGAGCTTACTGTCAATATGTGGTGTTTCTATTTGTGCTGCAGGCATTGCTTTGGATATTTTTGGTATATTTTATGAATTCTTTAGAAGACGTACGTTTCTCGGATTTTCTAAAGAAAACTCTATTCAGACCTCATTCACCCGGGAGGAAAAAAACTGCCCAGAAGAAATCGGTCAAAAAAAAATTATCTCGGAAGGAAGCTGTGGAGGAAAAGTTATCAGGGAACAAATCCATCCAGGAAAGTTCGCCTCGAAAAATTTCTACCGAGAAAACATCGAGAAAATCAGATGGCGTACAATCTTCTGCGGAAACTCTCGCCAAAGATGTAGCGGGAAGTAAAGCGGCCACGAAACGTACCTTGGTTAAGAAATCTAAAAAAACGACGACGCTTCCGCCGGAACCACGAACCACGTCTAGAATTACTACTCCAGCACCAAGTACGGCTCCGGTGGCTAAGAAAACTCCCATCAGAGAAGCTCGTCCCGAAGACGATCGGTTGGGTGAAGAGGAAATGGAACCTTACCCGACCGGTCCGACGGTGACGATTCGTGTCAATCCAGTCGGCCCTAGGAGGCTGTTCACAGGAAGGCCACCTAAAGAGAGGAAGGCTCCGAAGAGAGCTAAGACTACGAAACCTCCTATTCAGAAGAAGAAATGAGGTGAAGACTGATAAAATTAATAAACTTTTACGATGTAGATTGTATAAGTGTGCATTAATGTACCTATCTAACTCTAGCTTTGTTGTTGATTGTTTTTTTGTCAAGGTTTCATGTTTCAAATGTGCTCGAATTTTTGTGTAGACGATGTATTTTTGTATTTATGTTGATGTTGGGGGGGGGGGGCGTGATGAAGTGACTCACCTACCTTTGTTTCGTCACCGAGACGAGTTTTTCTTTCTCACTTTTGTTAATTTGAATTATGAATGTTGGATTTGTTTACCTTTTTTCTTGCAGTCAGTTTGACTGCGAATCGACTTGAATTTTTGATAAAAGAAAACCTTCAGTGGTTCCATATGGTTCGTTATTTTGTCAGCCTGATTCGAGCTACCGTGGCAAAGATTGTAGGTACCTATAGTTTGTTTCAGATAAGAATGATAAAATATCCCGCTACATTAGGCGACGAATCGAAGCAATAAGAACAGAATTTCTCTGCTAATGATACTTTGAGGAGAAATTTCTCCTAAAAATGACAGAAAATGTAAAAAATTGTTTTGTTAAATAGAAAAGAAGTAGTTTTCAAGCTTGAAATAAGAATTTTATTGATTCTGAATTTTTTGCTTCAAATTGCTGCCTAATATGGTGGGATAAAATGAATGTTTGATCTGAAATTATTGGCTGTCAATTTCGATCTTATGTAACGATTAGGATTACATCAGATCCGTTGTAAGTGAAATGATAAGCGCTATTTGTGCATGTGCAATAAATAAAGTATCTAAATATTCGGTTGGAAATTTATAAATTGGTGTCTGACCTAATGTTTTTGATTGGTTTTTCAGCTTCCTAACGTGGTCTGTGAACGATTGTGAAATCTTCGAATTTAATACCCAACGTGCATTTCGAGTACTCGGATGGCTCATTGGTGTGTTTTGAAACTGCTACGAAATCATCTCCTATGAACTTCACGTTCGTAATTTTCACGCTATTTCGTACGTATCGATTGTAATGATTTAAGTAGGTATCTAAGTGATTACGAGTAAGCACGATTGTAACCATCATGCGTGGAAACTATGTTCTAGTGATACTTCATTCACAGTATACAAAATGCCAAAGAGTTACTCCTAACGAAATGTTGGAAATCGCTTATAATCATTCCAGTGCTCACACTTCAACCGAGTTCGAACAATGTCTACCGGCAATGAAAGCAGAGTATCATCCGGAAATACCGTATATTTATTCAGTGTGTCAAGCAGATCCGAATTGGCTGCATATATTAGTAATTACAAATTAATCGTCGTTATTGAATATAGTTTCAGAATGTGTAATCGTTTGCCTTCTGAATTGTAGGGGAACCTGGTGAACAGTACGACCAAATGTACGGGGTTTCAGTGTTGGGAGAGTCAGTTAACCGATATTACAAGATTGGATATTTTAGATATTTTCAACTCCTACAGACAAAAGGTGGCGAAAGGAACGTGCGGCGCTAGATGTCGAACGAACAAAAAAAGGCTAGTTTTTGAATTAGTGAGTGAAATAAATTATAATATGTCACGTTGTATGTGTCAATTGAACCCAGTCTTTGGGTCTGTGTGCGGAATATACAAAGTGGGGTAATCTTTCATCAATTTTACGTTTTCAGAGGTGGATTACCCCTCTAGAATTAGACGCCTGGTACCAGTTTCATGAAAGCTGTCCTCCTGTACAGAATTCATTAGTAAAATCTCGTTACTTTGTGGTGGGTAACGTAACCCATAAAGTAACCAACGTACGTCCAGGCATGTATGATTTCATTTTCATCTCGAGTCTCGGTCAATCAGAGATATTAACGTAAAGCAACTTGTGTATTTGGCAACCAGTTCAAATTTACTGCCGGTCCTGGAAAGTCGAAACTGGAACACAACATGAACTGCGTTCCACATTGAGGAAGCTGGTGGATGAAAATCTGTTCGACGACTGGGACGACGAGTAAAGATGCTACGTTCTGGCAAAATTTTTACACGGAGAATAAGAGTATGGAATTATTTATACGCTCGTGATTTCCATCTAGGCAACAATTTTCCAAAGGGCTGGCGCACGACGTTGGATGCGCGTACGTACTTCGGCACAACGTTACCGAAGTTACGACGGTAGGCAATGAAACTGTGGTGAATGGGAACGTGGCGCACCTTTGTTGCACTTTTGGCGACATCACGCAAACGGGATACCTGAACAGTTCGTACGAATCCTACACAACCACTGAAAATTGCAACAAAACGGATGGAGCAAGTGAAGTACGACCAGACGCGCTATATCCGTCGTTGTGTAAAGGTAAGCCACGTGATCCGTGCCAGATTGCTGTGAGCTGTGTCGTTGATGTAGGCAATGATTTCAGAAAAAGTTCCGTTAAATACATCCGTTTCCCCTGCGATGATCTGCCAACCCGATCCTGCATACCACGGCAAACAGTATGACAGCTTATGCCAAGGCCGTAACTCGTCCAAGAATCCGGATACTTGGAACGAAAAACCATACGGACTTTTGTTGAGATTTGTGACGCACGGCTTTCATAGCGCCGAGTGTAATAAGCCAAATCTGCCCGAGCCACCGTCCAACGAGAATACCACTTGCACTAGTACAAAAGAAGTGGTGAGTAATCGCGTTTCATCTACACGAACGACCAACCTTTTTTTTTTTTTTCAAAAATGACCGATTGAAAACTATCCTACGTAGAATGTAGTGACGACGTCGACGTCGTGCGATGGATGGTCTTGCAGCGATAGTCAATTAACCAACCAGGTCCGAGCGGATATGTTGAACTCGCTCAACACTGCTCGTCATCTCGTCTCCCAAGGAATATACGAGGATAAATACAACAAGTACAGAAATATTCAATACTGTAACGTGGTCAGATTGGTACGAAGCGCTGCATGTTACATAACATCTTTCAGCTACATTATGAAATATACCTACCTACTGGTTCGAAAATAATTGTAATTATCTCGTCAACAGCGATGGCATTGGTATTTGGAGAAAAAAGCTGCCGAAAAAGTTCAAAATTGCTCCACCCATCGTTTTAGTAATCGAATCACGTACGAAGATTCACCTTTCCAAGGTATTCTCGCTCGAATATTGTCGGTCAAATAGTGCTGTTATATGCTAGCTTTTGATCAAACTTATGATTCGTAGAATACGATGTTTTCGAAGAAGTTGGAGTGGTTTTCGAGTTACCTGCAGGAGGGCAGACAAAGTTACCGGATAGATTCGCGGATTTGTTTTGGACGAACAGCCTCGACGACTGGGACAAGTTAGTTTTTACTATAAACAGTAGCCAAAAATTGATTGTTGATTAGATTTGACGAGTGTAGGATATCAACGCTTACTTTTTAAAAAATTAATCGATAGTAAAATTGACTCGCAAATTGTGCGTTCTCGAACACTTACTCGCTCATTATAAATGCCCTCAACTCCAGAGACGGTACGTTTAGACGAGGTAGTGCAGCATGGATCGGATGTGCGGTTGTGATACGACCTGGACGGCAAATCAACGACTCGCGAGAGGAATACAAGCCGAAAAATGGAAGTGTCGCTCACATGGTCTGCGTTTACGTATCCTTAAACGAAGATTTCACGTCTTTACAAGGTTCTTCAGAGAAACATTGTTGCCCGAGCTGTACCCAAGTTTCGGAGTCGACTACTTGTCGTTTGAAAACCGCCAAAAATATTGAACCGTTTCCTCGTTTATGCGCTTGTAAGCGATTTGATTTTACGTTTGAAGATGTCTAATTGTGTGGTTGATTGATTGCATTTTGTTTAGCCATATTACCGGTGGAGGTAACGATGAGCTGTGCAGTGAATAATTGTCCGAACGAGACGATTAGGACGAATAGGACGGATACGCGCCTTGAATTGCTTTATTCGAGAAAGATGTGTAAAATTCTAATTTTCATGTTTTCGCTTGCAATGAGCATCTTCTGTTTGTTCTTGGCTCTAATTTATAAGCACTTTGTTGAGAAAAAATCGTCTTCTAAAAGTGAAAGTAAAAGATAACGAATGACTGATGTATCTTTATGTAGGTAAGGTACGTGGACCTTGTTTTTACATAAAATTAGTTTTTCGTACTACCTAGTGCATACTCGAGTGTCTCTACTAGTCGCTAGCTGTATTATTGCTGCTATGTACTACAGTTCATTAAACGAACTCAAAAATAACGTGGAACAAAATTTTATTTTCTGGATGCTGTCGATCAGTCTTGAAAATTTCATATATCGCAAGAAAGATCCTTATTTCAGGAGGAGAATTCAAATTGAAAATTTTCGTTGATTTAATCCCCTGATTTTACTAGAAGAACCTTTAACGACGTGTGTCTGTAGACGTATGTATCGTACTAATTGTCAGTTTGTCATAAGAAAACAAAATATAGTTCTGAAATTTGAAGTTGCCAAGGTGGAACTTGTCATTGATAACCACCTGCGCGGTATATTTCAAAAATTCAAATCAACCAATAAGAACGCGGAATGCGTAAAAGTAGGATTACATTGTTGTACCTACCTAGCGTCAGATTATGATTACGTGGTAGTGATTTGGCAACCCCCTGAAACTTTCATTTTATCAGTCCACTCTTTCGAAAATGAAAATTTGCAATAGAAAAAAATTGAAAATGTAAATAATTTCGATTATTTTTTAGTAATTTCGGTGAAACACTACTCTCAAAATTAATACTTTCACATTTTATCGGATTTATGTTATTCGATATTCTACACGCTTTCCAAGATTTGCCCGATCTTGATCTTGTACATAATTCTTGGTGGAATTGTTGTCGAAATTCCTACTGCCGAATGATATGGAATTGATGAGAAAATTCTCCAAATTGATGCTTCCAAATTTTTAAATAATCTATTTATCTGAGAGACTGCTTTCGATTGCATTTAGTGAGTATTCAATGTAATCGTGTTACTTGCGTGTGTTTCTTCTATCGTTTACCTTCTGTAACACGTAAGTACGTATGTATGTATGTCATCGTATTGTATGTACGCTTTTTCACTCGTAGTACTATGGAAACTGAAGAAGAAGCAGATTTCGTCCGGCCGGAAATCGACAATAATCTGGTGATCAGTAGTCAGTCGTCGAATACCGAATTCTGTCTGGTGTTTGACGATGACGTTGAAGAAAGCTCGGAACTTTCTAAAGATGTCAGTACCACTTCCACGTCGATAGAACCGACCTCCAGTAAGACTGAAGTAGATCTCGAGGCGATCAAGAGGAAAGCCGATGTAAGTTCTTGGCAACTGTTCTAAATCTGTAACTATGACCGAACTAATCGGCGATGTGTTTATCAGGAAATCGCTAGTAACTTGCAAAAATTTCGCACCGGTAAAAGCTCCGCTAACACGTCGCAAGATTACGAGCTTCCGGAAGAATTCAAACGGTATCACGAGACGTCGTTGTTTGTGGCCCAGAAATTAAAAGAAGACAGGTAGTAAACTGCAAGTTGGATATTTTTTTTACCTTGTCGAAAAGTGATACTGACCACATATTGGGTATTTCAGACAGTTATTTGAAGAGTCTAAAAAAAGAAGCGAAGCTGTTCGCAGCAAACGTACCCATAAAGACATATCTAAATTACCTCCAGAAGTGGGTATTCGTTTTTAATTTTCTAAAAGTACCTTTTTCATGGAATTGGGATTTTACAATTTTTTTTTTCTATTTTTATTTTAGGAATATGCTAATTTCGATGAAATTCGCTCCTTGAAACAAAAAATAGAAAAATTAGAATCGACGGTGGATTATTTGCAAGTACGTTTCGTTTCGTTGTTGTTTTTTTTTCAATATTGATAAGGTTGCTAATGAAATGTGTTTTTTTTTTAAAGGACGCCTTAGATGCTAAAGATCGTATCATTTCTGAAAAAGAAGAATCTATCAAAAATCTCAGCGAGTCTGTTTCGAATGAATATGCAGCTAGACTGAACCTTCTAGAACAATCTCAAGACGAAATCGAACGCTTGAAGAGCGAACATTTGAAATCTATCGAACGCGTTAATAATTCCAAGCAAGAATATTGTAATCAATTACAAATCGTTCGACAGAAGTGAGTTCAACCTTTCTAGGTATTTAAGCTTTGTCGTAATTCTATCAATTTTTACCTAATTCTTCAATTTTTTTTCCTCTCCTATTCAGATATTTACGTATCGAAGACGAATTCAAATCGTTGGATTTCGCTAGAGCTAAATTAGTAAACAAAAATACCAAGTTGGAAGAAAAGATCGCGAATTTAGAAAATGAACTCGAGAACTTACGTCGTCATGAAGAAAACCAACCGCCAGTGCCAGGTTAGTCTTCGTATCCGAATTTTTTGCTCTTTTCGAGCGTACTCGTTTGAATTAATTTTCGACATTACTTCGAATTTTCAGATTTAAACGACTATCTTGCTAAAGATTCGCTGCAAGATAAACTGCAAAGCGTCGAAATGGTGTTGAACGAATTCTACGCGTACATCGTAGACAACGCCGGATCAAATAGCGAATTACTAGACGACGACGCGCCGATCGAACACTACGATATTCTTAAAACAATCGAGAAAACCGGAGATAAATTAGAATTCATGTTTTACCTAATCAAAGATAAATTCGCCTCAATCGCTGACCTCGAAACCTCTCTATCCGAAGCGAACGCTCGTATCGCCGAACTGCAACGTATAAACGATGAAAACAAACAACAAGAAACCAAATTGAAAAAATTATTGGCCACTTTGAAAGCCAAAGTGCAATCGGAATCGAACGCTTGTAAAGATCTGACCGAAGAATTATCCAAGTCCAAAGAACGAGTCCATCAGCTAGAGCACGAGCTGAGCTCGAGAAGCGCCTCCGAAGACGAATGGAAAACGAAGTACGTAGAGTTGGAAAAACTCAACGAGGATATTTCTTACGAGTTGAACGAGCTGCGAGAAAAAGTGCAAGCTGTGGAATTCGTCGAGGCTTCGTCGCAGGCCAAGGAGACTTCGCAAATCGACACGCTGAAATCTGAACTAGCCCGGTTGCACGAGGAGAACGCCGAAATATCGATGCTTTTGCAAATGAAAAGTAGAGAATACGAAGTGCTTATGGGCGAATGCGAAACTCTGCGTAAAGCTCAGGAGGACGGTAGCTCGAGCGATAAGACGGAAAACGATTTCGTCGTTTTGCAGAAAAAAGACGCCGAAGCTGGCGAAGAAGACTGGAAAGAAAAATATCAAAAACTGTGCGAAGATCACGATCAGCTCACCCAGACCGTTAGAAGCATGTCGGAGAGAGCCATCGAATGGGGCAACGAGAAACTTACTTCGCAAAATTACCAGCAAGAGAATCAACATCTACAGAATCAGTATCAATCGCTGCTCGATCAGTTGGACGCTGCTAATCGTGAAATAGCCGAGTTGACCGTGTACAAAAATAAAGCTGCTAAAGAAATCGAATCTTTGAATACGAAATTGGACTCGTTGGAGTCGCAGTTGATCGCCAACGAAGATTTGATCCGAGATCAAACCACCGATTACGATTTATTACTCGGTAAGCTACAAAAAACTGAAGAAACCAATCGAAAGTTACAAAACGAAGTCGCCCAATTGGAAAGGGAATCGGCAGAATCGACTCAGCAACGTGGCGATGGTGAGGAAATAAATCGATTAAAGTCGGCTGTCGCTTCGTTGGAAGATGAAAAGAATAAATTGCTAGAAGAATGCGAGAAATTCAAGAGTAAATATCAAAGGTTACAGATTTATTGCAAAACCAACATCAACAAAGGTGACAAATCGACCGACGGTAACGCCGAAGCTGAAAAATTCAAGCTCAAATGTAAAGAATTATTGGTACTGAATAAAGAACTGAAGGAAAATGTCGCCAAACTGCAGGCCGATAAAGATACCGAGCTGGAGGCGTTGAACGGTGAAAATCAATCGCTTCAGGAGTTCTGTAACGAAGCCAGGCAACGTATCGAGTCGCTCAAACAAGAAAACAGCCAACTGCTATCTTTCAAACAAGCCCACGACGAACTGCAAGCCACCAATCAACGTCTCCGAGAAGCTCTGTTGCAATCTCAGCAAAGCGGCGCCACCGGGGAAGAGCTCGAGTTGTTGAAACAACAAAACCAATCCCTTAACGAGCGTCTTGTTGAGATTTCCAGCGAGCTAGAGCACCTCCAGCAAGGAGCCATCGACCAAGGCTACGAACTGGATACCCTGCGAGAAGAAAACCACGCTCTAAAATCGCAAATCGACACTCTATCTAGAGACAGCTCCGAACTGCGCATGCTTCGTGAGCAATTGCAGAGTCAGAAGTTACAAATCGAAGCTCTATCGCAAGGTAACCTCGAACTGGACCTGCTGCGAGATCAGTGCCAAGCCCAGCAGTCGCAAATCGAGTCATTTTCACGTGAAATTTCCGAGCTAGATACGCTTCGAGAGGAAAACCAAACCCAGCAATCGCGTATCGAATCCTTATCTCGAGATGTGTTCGTGTTGGACAAGCTGCGAGAAGAAACCGAAGCTCAGAAATCGCAAATCGAAACTCTCCAAGCGCGTTTGAACCAGTCTACAGAATTGGAGAACGTTCGCCGTGAGCTAGAATGGTACAGAGAAAATCACCAAACGCAGAGCGAATACCTGGAAGAGGCGAGTCGTCGTCTGGACGCCCTGATCAAAGAAAACGACCAATTGAAGGAAATGAAATCTTCTATCGATCAACAGTTCGCGACTCTTTGCGAAGATTCGCGCGTACTTCGCGAACAAGTCGATCGTATGAAGAACGAAAACCACTCCTTGGACCAGACCAACCAACAATTGAAAGAATTCTGCGATAAAGCTCGCCAACAAATAACCACTCTGAACGAAACCAGTCAGTCTTACCAAGCCGAAGTGAAAGCGTTGAAAGAACGTTGCTCCGAATTAGAAACCTCCAATGCACAATCGAGCTCCGACACCTCTTGCTTCGAAGAACTAGAACGTCTAAAAGGTGAAAATGAAATGTTGGTTGCTACGAACGAGCAACTAATGGAATTCTGCGCCAACGCCAAGCTTAAAATAGCCGAACTGGAGAAAGTCCAGCGAATGTGCGACGAGTTACAGGAGACTGTCGATAAATTACGCCAGAATTACGAAACTGAGCTGGCGGATCTTCGAAACCAACTCCTCAACGATGATCAACAATCCACCCAAGACGAGATTAGACTCGAGCTGGAGACTGAGTTGGCTCTGGCTTCGGAAAAAATTAACGGATACGAAGAGCAACTCGTTATAACGCGAGATGAACTTGGTCGAGTGAGATCAGACCTAAATCAGATCCGTACTCAGGTGCAATCGTCCCAGAATCAAGCCTTAGCTCTGATCGCCGAATGTTTCGCCCACGTCGGACCCGTTTCCGAAACTTTGTCTCAGCTGAAGCGAGAAAACGAGCAACTTAAACAGCAAAGTGTTCAATTCGACGCTCCTAAATCCGACCAGGCTTCCTTTTTCGATCGTTTCCTACCGGATAGCTCTACCAGTCGGGAGATCGGCGTACAATGCGAAGACTCGTTCGAGAATTGCGTCCGCCAAATGTACGAGCGGGATTTAGCGGAAGAGCGTAAAAAATACGACGCTACGTTGGCTTCGATTTTGGCCAAAATAAACGATCTTCAAGCATGCTGCGAGAGAGTAGACCGAGATTTCAAAGAAAAAGAGCGCATCGTGCTGCACTACAAGGCGAAACTCGAAGAAGAACGTAACCAATACGAAGAGACGATCGACCAGCTGCGCAGATCTGTCTCCGAAACAACGGCAGTTGCTGTCCAAAAGCAAGAAGCCGAACTGCAGCAGCAAAGCCAAAGCCAAATGGTACGCTATAAAGAAGTCGTGGCCGAGGAACGGGCCAAATACGAGCAAATTATTCGAGAAATGCAGCAAAACTTGCAGCATTACAAATCGTTGGTCGACGAAGAGCGTACCAAATACGAACGTATAATTGACGAAATGCAAGAAAACGCGAATAGAATGAACCAGACTCGGGTATCGGTCGAAGAAAGCCAGCCGCAGCACTCTAAACACGACTTTTACGACGATAACGTACCGTCCAGATCGGCAGACTCGACCAAAGTTTTCGATATGTTCAAATCGCCGGCAGATACGGTCCAAGAAACGTTACCAAACGTGAAAAAATATTACGACTATTGCAAAGGCGTCATCAAGAAAGAATTTCAAGACATTCTGAGCCCGGAAGAGGACGTAGTCGGCGACTGGGCCAGCGAACACGCTACCATAGACGACGACACGACCTCGGTAGACGACTCGGCCGCGACTCCGGTCACCGGTCGCAATTTCATCGAGATGTTGGACGAGCTCGTGAGACGATTCTCGATCACGACGTTCGCCAGCGATTACAAGTTCGACGAAACCATCGAGGAGTTCTCGCTGGCTTTCAAACTGGCCGAATTGTTCCAGGTGATCGTGGCCTACTACGTGGACTCGCCTCGAGCTCTGGAAAATCCGTACGCGTTGGAATTATTGAAAAAATTCCGAGACGTGGCCCAGCTGGTGGACGATGGCGGTGTGCAGTCGCCCGACGAAATCTTCGAACAGTCGCCTCCGCCGATTGAGAGGATGGCCGAACCAGTGCCAGATACGCAGCTACTTATCACTACCAAACGGCTACACCGCGAGAATCAATACCTGTTGCAGGCCGTCTCGCTGGTCGAGCGTGTGCTCGCCGAATATTTGAGTTTCGAGTCGCCTTGGTGTCTGGAAACGTTGATGTTCCAGCTACGTCAAAACATAATCGAAGATACCGGTATACCTTACTACGATCTGCATAATGCCACAGATCCGCACGTGCTCGACTCGAGTATCGGCGACAAGGCCATCAACGAGTTCGGCGAAGTGTTCAACGAATGGAAGCAGGCGCTGGAAAAGCATGTCGAAGAGTTGAGCGTACTCGTCGAAATTAAAGAATCTGACAGACCGACCGTTCAAGTCATGGTGGACGTGTACAAAACGCTAGAACAGGCCAAAGGTAAATTGCACGAGTTGATCTGCGATCTGCACTACGTTTACAGTGCCGAGAACGCCGCTGAGCCCGTCAATCCGGTCGAGTTTTTCGATCAAATCGAAGATATTAACCAGTACGTCGAGAAATCCATCGCCGCCATTATCAACGACGAATCGTATAAAAGAGACGTAGCCCAAATAACGGCGTCTTCAGCAGCAGGGCCCTCAACCGAACACCACCATCATTCTCACGACGACCTTTACGACGAGTCTCAGAGCGACGATGCCGTCTCAGAGGAGCATCACCATCATGATTATGATCATCATCACGATCATGGTCATCACCACCACCACCACGGTCCCAGTCATCCTGCGAACGTACCGAGCGATAATACGTCGACCGAATTGAAAGGCTTGTTGGAGGAAAGCAACAAGAAAATCGAACGTTTGGTCAAGGAGCTGACCGACGTGAAGAGTTCGCGAGAATATAACGAAATGAAGCAGCTGCACGCTAAACTGGACGATACGCTGTATCAATTGCATGTGAGGGATGTTCATTGCGTAGAACTGACTCAGGAATTGACGCAGGTACAGTAGCATTAAATAAAAGTAAAAATTTGAAAAAGTTCTAGTTTTGAATTGCGATTTCTTATTTTTCGTTTGCAGCTTCTTTCCGAAAGAGACGCGTTGCAGCTGAAACTGTCGACTATTTTGAGGCAAAACGAGCAGCTCAGAGGAGGGCAGCATTCTTCGCCTACATCGCCTGGAGACGTACTTACTCAATCGTCGAATTTGGAAAATAAGTGAGTGTTGAATCATCCTATCTTCATCATTGGTGAATGAAATAATTACTAGTTACGAGTATATTTTCGACGGGGTTTGCAAATTAGAAAAAAAAAGAACTGAGTCAAGTTTGAAAATTTCTATTAAAAAAATGTATTTTTTTAAAAAACATGAAAATTTTTTGAAAAACAATAGATACTTTCCAGGGTTGAAAATTTACAAAACTATCAAAAATTTCTAAAATCATAAAAATTCGATAATTTAAAAAAAATTGTAACTTTCAAACTGGAAAATTTCCCAACGGTTATTCTGGGTCAAATGGACATTTTCCCAAGATTTCAATCGACCATTTTGGTAACGCTTCTTAGATATGCCATATGCCAAGCATATGCCATTATAGTGTGTAAAAAAAAGTTGAAACCAAAATTTTTATAATTTTTTCAGTTGAAAATTTCAAAATACGGTAATTTTATGCGATTTGAATTTTTTTTTTGCTAAAAGATGTAAAAAAATTTAAAATTTTATAAAAAGTGAAAAAGCTGTCGAACATGGGAATTTTTCACGATTTGAAAATGGATAAAAAAAAATTATTCAAAAAATATTTTTTTTTTAGATTTTTGTGAAATTACATGATTAATTTTCTGAAAAGGGGATGATTTGTTGAAGTGTAAAATTTTGAAGATAATTTAATTTCTCGTAAATTGTGAATATTTTGAAAATCTTTCCAAGAAATCTCGAACATTAAATATTTGCCAATGGGTTGGAGAAAAAAATATGCGCCACAAATTTCTCAATGATGAAACGACTGTTCTAAATATCCGAAGCACCCTCGCAATCGTTGTACATGTGATTTTCGAATTCGGCTTCGAAAAACTATCTAATCACAAAATATGACCCTCGAATTTTGGCTCAAAATCGGTCCAAAAATTGTCCATTTGTACAAAGGACATGCCTGCTAGGGAAAAACCGACATCGGATCTGTATTTCCCATACCCGAATACCCCCTGCCCCCAATTTAGAAAAGAATCGGAGCTGCAAAATTTTTTAGTCAAAAAAACAGGAAAGTATACCCTTTAGGAAATGGTCAAAGTGGTCCGTTGCGGATTCGCTGTTAAGCTACTTTACCGGTCCATTTTGTTTCTACCTTACCTTCTCTAGTTTTTTGACCTGTTATTTCGCGATGAGGCACTGCACTGGACCGCTTTGTCTTTACCGGGCCACTTTGTCGGTCCATTTTGTTTCTACCTTAACCTTTTTTCTCTAGTTTTTCGACCTGTTATTTTGCGACGAGCCACTTTACCGGACCACTTTGTCGGTCCATTTTGTTTCTGCCACTGGACCACTTTGTCTTTACCGGACCACTTTGCCAGTCCATTTTGTTTTTACTTTACCTTTTTTCTCTAGTTTTTTGGACCCATAGGCGGAGATAGCAGGGCTGGGCCTGGGGAGGGCTATAACACCCCCCCCCCAATGACGCATTAGCCCCCCACATCATTTCCGAATATGAAGTAAAAGCGTTTTATTATGCTTCCAAGCTTACAAAATAAGCAAAAAATACGCCTTTTTCAGGCCAAAGTT
>FIZT01027828.1:8753-33363 GCA_900065295.1 Paracoccus marginatus | reverse complement strand
CAATTTTTACCACGTTATTTTGACGCCATTTGGCAACTTTTTTTCACTCCCCCTCCCCAACTTTCCAAAAAAAGTCAAAATCAGGGCACCCTAGTGTGTACTTACAATTGACGAATTTTTACTCGTCGGTCGTATAGGTATAAAACTTACCCTCGATCTCGATCCAATGAACCCTGCACGTAATCATAACGAAACTCAGACAGCAGTATAATTCTCGTATTTTGAACCCCATCATCTCGAAAACTATTTTTTATGTAGGTATCGAACAAAAAAAGTAAAAACCATGAGAAAACTATGGAAACCATTTGAAACAATCGACTGATTAATAGGAACGTTACCTTATGTCAAAAAATACGCGCGATTATTCGAATTACCTAGTATAGGTCAACTGTTCAACCATAACTGTTTGTCAAATATTATGAATTTATTTATCTTAGGTATATCTATTAGGTACTGAAATGATATCGGAGTATCTCTCGCTTTATTTTAACGTCTACGTGCAGGAGAAGCATGAGATGAAAAAAAAACACTTCCTGCGGCGTTATCATCGACTGCAGCTATCAACAATGATTTCTTTTCGCATTTTAGGACGATAATTTTTTTTTCAATTCTCTTAGGCTCGTATATTGACTGTAAAATTATCAGCTTCATATAAGCAGTTCAAACAATTCGTTTTATGAAATATACTTAGATTCGCAAAAATTATCATCATTAACCAGTACCTACTCGAAAATCAACCAGCTTATGTTGAATTTTTTCAGGATAGGGCAGACAATGACCTGTAATAGTTACTTCTCGCGTCCACTTTGAGAGATTCGGTTATTGAAAACGATGTCACCTCCAAGTAAGGATTTCAATGGGCAAAAACCTTTTGCTGAAGAAGAACAATTGATTTAGAACCTAAACGATCGCGCCGCTTACGCAAGAATTCCATTACCAATGTCGGCGAAGGGTGAAGCAGAACCAAATTGAAAGGGCTGTGCAGATAATGGAAATCACTGAAGATGAAAAAGCAATACAAACGCTATAAATTTTAGTAGCTCCTGTATAAAAGGTTGAAAATTTTACTACACTGCTATAGGTACTTCTAAATCTGAATACTTAGCTCTTTTTTCTACTCACGTAAATGGCAAAAAATTCTCATAATTTTGCTGATTTAACAGAGCCTAGTCTATAGTTACGTCGAATTGCGATGAAAATACTGCTTGGGGGATCGTAGGGAGCATCTACAGATGAAAGGTACCTATGAATTTCAAAAGTTTACTTACTGTTTTACTGCTTTATAGGTTCTGTAAGACCAAACGTCTGTCTGGGATGAAAATCGAATGGACTCGATGGCCATCCATCAGATTGGTAACATCTAGGTGGAAAATGTTTGTGTTCATCGCCGATGTACACTCAAGTAGATATGATATGACGAACGACAGACGTGTTATTTATGCGTCTATGAGATTGAAAAAAAATAATTAAATAAAAAATAAAATTAATAGTATAGGTTAGCTAGGTCCTGATTGTACGTGCGAATTTGACGTCTTTAATCTTCTGCTGGTGAAACATTCACTGAGGTCAAGTTTCGGTATCTCGAGTGTAAATTTTTATGAAACTCGCTCAACGTTACCCGTTTGTCCAACGACAGACGGTTTCCATCCTGAAACCAAACGCCTACTTGATTATTATGATTGACATCATTTTTCATAATGCTTGTTGCTTGGGTCTGGTCCTCTGGTCCTGCTTATAAATGTAAGTTTTGACGTCGTTAAAAATAATTACCTTGTACCAATCGATCGATGGTAAAGGAAGCTCATCTAACTGAATGATGATTTTAATTGTGGTACCCTGAATAGCTTTCGAAATCCCCATCGTGAAAATTGGAGTAGACAATTGTCGGTTTTACTACTTACTAGAAAATAAAATAGAAAAATAATGTGATAGATAAATATGTAGATACCTTTATTAATTTTTTTTTTTTTGTGACATTTTCGCATACATCTTCAATTCTTCAAGTAATTTTTATGTAGATCCCTAAGTACTCGTACATACGTCATTTAAACATTGATTAATGCTCAAGTCGTGCTCAGTGTAAGTATCTACTTCAAGAATGAAAATCGAAATACGTAAAAAGAATTAATATTTTAAAATAATTTGGATCTTAAAATGAAAATATTAAATAAATTAAATACTTACTTAATTAATAAAAAATAAAAATCCATTTTATACTCTTTTTGTATTAAGGTTAATTACTTAAATCTATGCTTAATTCAAGTTTTAATTAATGCTAGGTAAGTTAGGTAAGTTATATCTTCATCATTTTAGCACTATGATGTGAGCAGTAATTGTTTGCTTGTTTTATAAAAGTAACTCTTACTGACCAATTTAGTTTTTCTTTTGTTTTCTTTCAAATTCCTATAGGTGCTTTCCTTTCTCTCAAGTCTTTACCTACGTACCTGCGTAGCTCAACATTTGACCTATAGCAAGTTTTAAAGACCCAATGGTTTGATTGTTTGAAGCATTTAGCACCACTAGTATAGGTACGATTCCTTTGAAGTTGACGCCGCCTGACGCAGAAAAGACAAATTTTGCGGAAATCGCAACACATTGTACGATGAAATCATCATCGCGATATCTTATCTCAGGTTCAGCAGCTCACTTTGCCTTTTCTTTCGCGCGTATACGCTTGAGGCTATTTCCTGCGTATTATCGGCTAAACGTAAGTACATATATCGGCTATCGTATCACACGAAGAGAAATGTAAGCCAGTGTGCTCGTTCATCTCGTATACAACCGCTGGAATCTCGCGTCATCCACCCCTGCCATTGCCATAGGTAGTTCTAAAAAAAAGTATTGTCGTATAAATCTCGTACGTTGCTGTGTACCGGTTCTATTCACGATCTCGGATCTGTTCTATGGCAACTGTCGAGGCAAAATGGCCGATTATCCTTTACATTATGCATTATTTTTCAGTCGATTGCGATTCGATTAATGTTGCTCGCGTTTGTTAATTAATATCGCCTAAATTTCGATTCGTTTCATCCCACGAATGGTTGACTTTTTTCGCGGTGTTTGATGAGAATGCTGGTGACCGGAGGGTACCATTCGTGCGCGGTTTACGTTCCTTGTCATTGAACTTTCGAGTAATATGAACTTGATTTTTGCATTTTTTATCCTAATCTGTTGGCGAGAAACGTTTCAAGTTCGGATTAGACATCGGAACCGAATTACTTCCCGCAATCATGGCGTTTATATGCGCGGTAAGTGGAACTGGTTGAGTTGTTTACATTATTTTCGTCTGTTATCAAATTATCATAATTGATATGCTTTACGAGTACGATCGGGTTAAGTGTGTGAGCAATACGAAAGTCAAATTCGCATTATTTTTTTGAAAAGGTGAACCATTCGTGGTTTGTTTTATTTGCGTTAATTTCTATCCTTCAGTGAAACGAAAGAGAAGGTACTTGAAACGAAGATGTTATTCGCTGTTTGGAATAATATTTATTCAGTTATTGATAATGATAACAAAGTTACTTGTTGCATACATACGATTCGTACTAGGAAAAACTACTAATCGAGCTTTATCACTACGAAGAAGTTATTTTTATGCATTTCAGATGAAAACGGATCGGATAACGAAGCATTCCAAAATCACACCGGTGACTCGCTGTACAGCTCGGATCAATCGAACACCTCTACTCCATCGGCCCTATTCCCAGTATCGCTCGATGTCGCTCCGGTAGCCGAAATATCGGCGAATGCAACTTGCGGTAGTACGTCTTACGGTTCCGAGGAATTTTGCAAATTAGGAGGCTCGTCTCAATGCAGTATTTGTAGCAGTAGCGGCGCGGACGTGTTGAAAAAACATCCCATAACCTACGCTATCGATAGCGATGACGCGAAATGGTGGCAAAGTCCGACATTAGAGCGAGGCCCTCAATACGAATATGTTACGGTCACTCTAGACCTTCGACAGGTACGTACCTAACAGTTGTAAATTCCATCACCAAGTGAATGTGAAGCTCATCTGGTTGTATTTCCGTAGCTGTTTCACGTATGGCACGTTACGATAAAATGCGCCAATTCGCCGAGACCCGATACCTGGATACTGGAACGGTCCACGGATGGCGTTAAATATTTCCCGTGGCAGTACTTCGTTGCAAATGACGACGACTGCTGGCAGAAGTTCAATTTACCTACCACTACGGATGCAGCTGGATCTTACGCTGTTCAATCCGATAACGAGATACTATGCACTACGCATTATTCGAAAATCACACCTATGGAAGGTGGCGAGGTATGAATTATAAGTCTATCGCGATATTATTTGGAACGACTTCCTAGCTGAGATAATTTTTTCGTAGATTCGCGCGTACATTGCGAAGGGACGACCAGGATGTACCTCTGGATGTACAGTTCTTGGCACGAACGAGCTTCGAGAATTCTCATTAGCTAGATATTTACGACTTCGGTTTCAAAAGTTTAACGTTCCTAAAGAAGAACAATCATCTCTTTCCGATCCGTTTGTCCAGAGGAAACTCTTCTATTCGATAAAAAAAATTTCCATCTTCGCCCAATGTATTTGTCACGGTCACGCTGGCAAGTGTAAACGATCTCACGATATGGTAATAAAAACCCACCATTATTCTCGAGTAAATCTTAATCGCTTCCATTCTCAGTATTGTGTTTATTCGCGGTTTAAATTTAGGTACCTTATTGCGAATGCCACCACAACACGTGCGGAGTCAACTGCGAACGTTGTTGTCCACTTTTCAATCAAGCTCCTTGGAAAGAATCAACCATCGTTTCCCCGTTCGTTTGCGAGCAATGTCAGTGTCACGGCCATGCAACCGCTTGCAGATACGACGCTCAAATCGACGCTACGAATTCCAGTTTAAACGTCAGAGGCGAATATCGCGGAGGTGGTGTTTGCATCAACTGCACAGTAAGATCGAATAAACCCTCCTAATCTATTTTAGTCTATTTTTTCTTCGTCGAATTTCAATCGATAATTTTCTACAGAAACATACGACGGGAATAAACTGCGAAAAATGTGATTTCGGATGGTACAGGCCGACTAGAGTTCGGCCCGACGATGAAGAACCATGCCATCCTTGCGACTGCCATCAAATAGGCTCGACTGGTTTATGTGTAGCTGACGATTCGTCTTTTGCAGAAACCGGAAAGGTATTTTTGGTCAGAGGTGGAGAGAAAGTTGACACGTAAGTTTACAAAGTCTGATTATACGTGATTTTTTTCCCAGAAAGCCGGTACGTGCGATTGTTTGGAAGGATTTGCCGGCATGAAATGCGACCAATGCGCTCCGGGATATTATAATTTTCCAAATTGCGAAAAATGCGAATGCGATCCTCGTGGTACCGAGTTGTCTCAGTCTTGTGAAAAGCACTGCGTTTGCAAAGTAAGAAATTGTGTATTTGATTTTTTTCTCTGTTGGTGACTATATCGAAGAATTATTTTTTTAGGCGAACGTCATCGGTGATATGTGCGATAAATGTAAACCAGGATACTTTGCTTTATCCTCAGATGAGCCAGCAGGATGTAAAGAATGTTTCTGTTCTGGAATATCGACCACTTGTACCGAAGCCAAAGATTTCTACTTGACTAATGTAAGCTTTCCCCATTGAGTTATCTGTAATGTTTTGCTTTTCTTGGACTTTGATAATTTTCATTTCAGGTTCGTGATAATGAAACGTGGTCTGTAGTCGGTCTTAACTTGACCACTTTATTTGTCCCGGAGGTAAACAGCGAAGAAAGTTTATTGGTTGTGGCTGATGCTGATGCCATGGCCGATAACTACTACTGGTCTGCTCCGAACCGACTGATCGGAAACAAATTGACTAGTTACGGATTGAATTTCATTTTATCGGTAGCTTGGAACGTGAGGCGAGGAGATACTAGTGGAAAATCTGTATTCAATCCTGACGTCATTTTAATTGTCAGTAATATTTTTTTATTTAATTATATTCGATGTGAAATCGATGATCTAATCGTTTGAATTGTTTTTTTTTTTCAAGGGTAAAAATGGACTTAAAATTGGTCACAACTGCGAAAGTTATGAAAACAACGAAATGAATTTGAATATTAAAATGAACGAAGACCAATGGTATTTAATAACGAACGATTTGGAAAGCTTTAGTTCGTATTCGTACGAATTGACTTACAGTGAGAAAAAAGTTACCAGACGTGAACTACTTTCTGTCCTATCGGATATTAAATATTTGTTGGTTCGAGCCAAATTCCATACCGATCAGTCAGACTGCAGGTGACTACACTAGTTCTACCGCAATTTAAACAGTATTGCAAAATTTTAACTCTCTGTATTTTCTGATCAGCCTCACAGAAGCTTCGATAGAGTACGGAACGAGAGAGAAAATCGAAAACGCATCGATCACCTTGAGCTTGGAGCAATGCGTCTGCCCAGCCGGATATTCGGGTCTGTTGTGCGAAAGCTGCGACTACGGTTACGTTCGTTTACCTTCGGAAGACTCGTTCGATCATTCGGTCTGCTCCTTATGCGACTGTAACGGACATTCGCCCTCTTGCCACGAAACAACTGGACAGTGCTTCGTGAGTAAACTCGTACTATGCTCTATTTCTCGGGATAAAAAATTTTAATTCGTGAAAATTATTACAGATTTGCGAACACAACACTACTGGTTCGAAATGTGAACGCTGCGTCGACGGTTTCTACGGTAACGCTGAAGTTGGATCTTCTAGCGATTGCAATCCTTGTGCTTGTCCTCTACTCGATCCTTCGAATAACTTCAGTCCGACTTGCAAACTGGTTAATAATTCGCAGCATAATTATATCTGCGATAAATGCCCTCCTGGATATGGTGGAAATCGTTGCGACGTGTTAGATTTTTTTCCTAATTGTTGTACTCGAAATGAATTGGAATTTTTACAGTGGTAATATTGTATTCAGGTGTGTCGATGGGTACTTCGGGGAACCTACCAAATTGGGATCGAAATGTGAACCTTGTAATTGCGCCGGTCGTGCTTGTAATTCAACCACTGGGCAGTGTTTGAGCTGCGAAGGTAATACCGAAGGATGGCATTGCGAAACGTGTAAAGATGGATATTTCGGAAACGCCGCCAATAAAAACTGCTCCGGTACGGTATAAATTTTCCAAATACTCGTTCCATTCTTCAAATAAATATATCAATTCCTCGATCGAATTTTTAGCCTGTCATTGCGACTCGATCGGATCTGAAAGCACCGACGTCTGCGATAAGATTACCGGACAGTGTAGCTGTAAAATGAACTACGTGGGCAGAACTTGCGACAGGTGTTTAGACGGGTTCGGAAACGTCGAATCCGGATGTATTCCGTGTAACTGTAACATCATCGGTTCACAGAGCCTAGTTTGCGATCCGGTATCTGGAAAATGCCCTTGTAAAAAAGGAGTCGTTGGAATGACGTGCGATTCATGCGCTATCGATTCGTACGGATTTCCCAGTGGAACCGGATGCAAAGGTATTTAATCGTCTTACCTCTTGATTTCCTAATTTTGCAAATCGAAATGATCAGTTTGACGTTACAGACTGCAAATGCAACTCTACTGGAAGTTCTGAAAGCACATGCGAGCCTATTTTGGGGCAATGCCCGTGTAAAAAAAATGTAATCGGGAGATCTTGTGATCAGTGCGAAGTAAGTGTACGAAGGTTGAAAATTCATTGCTCATTTTCTCGTTACATTCGGTGTGATTAATTTGTCATTGTTTGGCAATTTAGGAAGGATATTGGAATATGACTGAAGAAGGTTGCAAACCTTGCGAATGTGACGCGAAAGGTTCAATGTCACGATTCTGTCACCCTACCACCGGCCAGTGCACCTGTAAATTCGGCGTCGTGGGACGAAAATGCGATCAGTGCGAGGATCATTTCTACGGTTTTTCGAATTTGGGATGTTTCGGTGTGTAGTACGACGTTTTATACGTAGGTATTCTTATGGTAAATGAAAGCAGAAAACTGATTTTGTCGATTTTTGTGCTTGAAAATTTCAGAATGCGATCAGTGCGATAAACCAGGTCACATTTGTAACAAGAATAACGGTCGTTGTGTTTGTCCTTCGTTCACCGAAGGCGTCAGTTGCGAAAAATGTATCCCCAGTGCTTGGAATTACACCGAACTAGGATGTGAAGTGAGTGATTATAGGATGTATTTTAAGTCTGCGATGAATTATTTTCAATTCATTATTGCTTATAAATTTTCTTGTCTCGCAGCCTTGCGAATGCAGCATTCACGGTAGTAAATCTAGTCACTGTAATAGTACGACCGGTAAATGCGAGTGTCGAATTGAATTCGCCGGAGATAAATGCGATATGTGCGCTCAGGGGTACTATGGATTTCCTAAATGTCGTCTTTGCACGTGTAATCGAGCCGGAACCGATCCCGAAACGTGTACCGGAGACGGATGTCTGTGCGATAACAAGGGGCAATGCTATTGCAAGGTAAGTTATTTATTTGCTGACTGCCTTCTTACAAAATTGGCTGAATCAGCTGTTGTAGTTATCACTTATCTTTGATTATTTCAATTTTTTTTTAAATTTTGAAAATCCAAATTTAAAATTTTTTAAACGCCCATTTTCATTTTTGAAAAGTATTTATTTTTTAAATTTTCTGTTTCGACTTTTTTTAAAACATTTTTTAGAAATTTTAAATAAAAAAAAAAATATAGTTTTAAATTTGTTATTTCATATTATTTTTTTTCGTTTTTAAAAATGTTTCGCTCCAATTTTTTTTTCAATTTTCATTTTTTTTTGTTAATTTTCAATTTTTTAAAAATTTTTAATGTTGAATTTTGTGCATTTTTTTATTTTCCAATTTTTTTTAGAAATTTATATTTTTATTTTCATTTTGTTTAAAATTGTTTCAAAAGTTATCTAATTTTTTTTTATTTTTTTAAAAATACGAGTATTTTTTTATTTTTGAGAATTTTTGTCTCAACTTTTTTTACCTGTTTTTTTTTTGGAAATTTTCCATTTTTTAAAAAATTACCTGTTTTGAATTAGGCATTTCTCCTTATTTTTTCATTTTATAATTTTTAGAATCTTGGATTTTTTTTTTGTTTTCTAGAAATTGAAATTTTTTAATTTTTCGTTTCAATTTTTTTCTCCAATTTTTCAATTTTTTAAAAATTTTTAGTGTTGAGTTTCTTACAATTTTTTTCTTCTTTTTTTTAGAAATTTTTAATTTCATTCATAATTGTTCGAAGTTTTTTTGAAATTTTTTATCCAATTTTTTTAAAAAAATTTATGCTCTGATTTTGAAAAAGACGCTTTTTTGGAAAATTCATTTAAAAAAACACTCATTCTTGGAAGATTTCCTATTTTTCAAAATTTTTCAATTTTAGTTGTTTTGAAAATTTCTGATAAAAAATTGATTTCAATCATGAAACTGTATGCAATTTTTCTCATTTCAGGTCAACGCCATGGGTAAAAAATGCGACCAATGTAAAGAAGGTACTTTTGGCTTGCACGAGGATAATATCGAGGGGTGCACAGCTTGTTACTGCTTTGGTCGAAGCACATTGTGTAGTGAAGCTGGACTGACTTGGAGTCACATTAGATTACGTCCGAATAGAATTTTGACCGTGCACTACGATACGAATAATACGTCCAATAATCGTAGCTCCTCCGATATTTACCCGGTTAATACGCAGCAGATTTGTTTCATCAATGTGAGAATATTTTCAACTTTATCGAAGTGAAAAATACTTTCGCGAGTAATTCATTCGTTAATTGCGTTTTAGTTTGCGCTTCCTGGAGATCAAACGGATGTGATAAAGACAACTTTGGGCAATTCTGAGAACAACATCAAGCTTAACGTCACTAATAACCTTAGACTTATACCGGGTGAAACCGGAGATATCGAAATTGGAGTGAATTATCTTTTCGATACTCCTCTGTATTGGCAGTTGCCGGAAAACTTTCTAGGAGATAGGGTAAAAATCACATATTCTATCGACTCTTCGTTTGCTTCTGTTACTGATCACGAAGTAACGTTTCAGGTTTTATCTTACGGAGGTTTTATTCAATTTAGAACGGAAACCGAAGGAGGAAGTACGCTTTTACCTTCTTCGGTGATCGCTTCGTATCCATTGATTCAGATACAGGGAAATGATCGATTCATTTTGGAATATTTTCCGCCATTAATTTCGTCTGATTCGCGTCACAAAGTCAGGTGAGCCTCTAGTGCTTATATGAATGATCAAATATTACGAGTTTTCTGCATTTTCTCAATTTTTTTTTTTTTTTAGACTTCACGAATCACTGTGGAAACTAAAAAATAATCCCACCGGCCACGTTACTCGAGACGTATTCATGATCACTTTGCAAAACCTTCAGCATATATTAATCAGAGCTACCAAATCGGTTGACTTCACGAAAGCTACGTACGTATTCAAAAAGCCAAACCGAAATTCGATATTTGTCAACGTTTCGTGATCGTTAGATAATAATTTTTTATTCAGATTATCCGAAGTATCGATGGACATCGCAGTAGAAAACTTCTCGCCTATGCCTCCGCTGCAATCGATCACGTACGGTGTTGAACTATGCGAATGCCCTGTCCAATACCGCTCGTCGTCGTGTCAAAATCCCGAAGTTGGATACTACCGATACCACGGCAACAAAACGACCACGGTCACCTCGACCATAGTGATTCAGCTTGTCGGAGAAGCTATGCCTTGCGAGTGTAACGGATTCTCGACGGTTTGCGATCCTGAGACTGGAGCTTGTATGGTGCGTAAATTCGTACAGAAAAGTTATTCGTGTGGCATTACGGGTCTTCGAATCGGAACGCCTTTGATACGTTTTAATTTATAGAACTGTTCGAATAATACAGGAGGAAATAACTGCGAGAGTTGCGCCGAAGGGTATTACAAAAGCGATCAAGACGGAACGTGCAAGTTATGCCCTTGTCCGACCGAAACCAATAGTCACGCGTATACTTGTTATTTCCCGACGACTGCGAATTATTCCGCCGAAGCCACCTGTTATTGTAAAATCGGGTACACGGGAAGATATTGCGATCGATGTAATTACGGATGGTACGGATACCCTCGGCTGGCGGACGGATACTGCGAACCGTGCAAATGTAACATGCAAGGCAGCGTAAGTGACGAATGCCACGAGGAAACTGGCCAGTGTAATTGTAAACCTGGTATTACCGGTAGAGATTGCTCCATTTGCGAAAGATCCGATCACGTTCTCTCGAACAAAGGATGTCAACGTAAGAAACGAATAATTTCGTCCATTTCTATGCGTGAAATAGTTCATCTTCGTAATCGTGTCGTAATTTTTCCTCTTGAAGCTTGCAACGACACGTGCGTTCAAATGCTAACCGAAGCGGTGTCCAATTTAACCAATCAGTTGACTACCGATGCTGAAACCGTGCTCAAAGGAAAACTAAACCTGCCTTGGAAGTTATTGAACGAGTCTAGCGAGAATTTCGACGACGTCGATAACTCGTACCGGAGTTATTTAGAATTCATCAAACGTTTGTCTCATTATAATCGTAGGATCGACGACGAATTGAAAAAGAAAGTCAAAACTGCCATCAGTAAGGTTGGTACCTCGATTACCATCCTTTTCATTTTGAGGATGACATTTTCATAGCAAGTGTGCTGGTTTTTTTGTGTTCGTAGATTAGACGAATATGGAAACATAATCTAAATTTGGGCGCGAGTACTAAAGGTCTCAGTGACGATGCGATTCTGTTCTTGAGCACCATGAACAATGTCCAAGACGAAATCTTAAGTAATTTTCTCAAAAATTAATCGTATTTAGAATTTTATTCGAATATTATCGATTCTACAACCTTCGTCGTATTCGGTTGCAGATTTTATTACTAATTTGAATAAATACGTGAGCAGCGAACACGTAGACTACAATTTGGGAGCTTATGTGAACGAAGCTCGTTACCTCATTGGCAGTATCAAAGATGCGAACTCTTATAACTTGATGGAAAGAGCTGAAAGTACTTTGAGGTAGGTACATTGGTAATTTTTTAATTTACCACCTTCGTTTAAACTTATACGTTATTTTTTATTTAAAGTTTTTGCAAAATGGCCGAAGACTTGGTTCGCAGCCACGAAAACAACGGACCCGGTTTGAAATTATTGAAGAAAAAGGTCGATAAAATGATAGAACGAGTGGAAGATTTGGACACCATTGTGAACAACGCCAGTTCACTAATTCAAGACGTAAGTTGTCTGCTCGATGTAACGATTTGATTTTTAAAAGATTAAAAATCAGGATACTTTTTCAGGCTCGTCGATACTCGTACGATAGCCGAGATAAACTGCAGTGGTTGCGAGAAGCCGAAGACAAAATTAACGATATCGCCACCGACGTTATTAGCACACAAAAACACACCTCAGAGGCGTCCATCAACGCACGCCATTCCATCGAACAAACTAACCATAACATTCGGGTAAATTATTCGCTTAAATGTGGCTCGTAATTTTCCGAGTATCGTGGACTAGAGCGATAAGTCATTTTTTAGGACTTGAACGACGAGCTGAAAGCATTGAGGGAGTTGATTCGTTTGGCCGAAGAAAAAGAAGGCATTTTGTTCAATTTGAATCCCACCTATTTGGAGAATTACGTTAATCCTGCCGTTAAACACGCTGAAATGTTGCTGAACCGAGCTAAAAATTACGTCAGGTGAATATTTTTTCTGATAGATCAATAGGTAAGTGCTGTAGAAGAGATTATTGATTTTTGATGTCGTTATTAGCTTATTCGCCGCTACCAAACAAGATGCTGATATTGCTTTGAAAGCGAGTACAGCGTACAGAAGAATCGTTGACGCTTTGAATGAAGCAAGACAAGCTATAGGTGCTACGAATCAAGCTATCGAAGAGGTTAGTTTTACGATTGAAGTGATTATATTCTGATTTATGAATCGATTAATCAAGGTTACTGAATTCACAGCTGCGTTCTAAGCAGATCTCTACTTCTATCGTTGAGAAGGCTGGTTCGATGGAAGAGAAATCCAGGCAACTGAAAACGTTAGCAGCTATCGAGTTATCGGATGTTAATCTATTGCAAAAAGCGTTGGAATATCAACAAAAATACGTACTCACGGTTGAGAAAAATTTACAAGATGTCGTCAAAAACATTACCAACCTTTCTCATCAGTTGATCGATATTAATAAAACTAAAGGTAGCGAGTCTTGCAAATATTAATTCTTCCTCACGATCCATTCGAATTGAATGAATTATAAACGCTGTATCAATTTTCAGAAGCCATTAAACGTATGAATTCGTCTTTGGAGAAGTATAAAAATTCCATGGATGTGCCAGATGACGTCTACGACGGTATGTTTTTCGTTCAAGACAACATCAACGACGAAATCAAACCTAAGCTGATGCGAATCAAATCATACGGCGAGATAAATATCAAACCGGCCGATGAACTGAAAAGTAACTTTTTTCTAACCGAAGTAATCTTCGAGTTTTCGTATTTAATTTGAAAATTTTGAAAAAAAAAAAAATGATTTACAGTCAAAGAAACCGAAGAAGCTGCGATGCAAATATCAACGCGATTAAATTCGATGAATAACTCGTTCCTCAAACGTAATAAATATTTCGAAAAATGGAATTCCTCCATGGCCAATCAACTATCGGCATTGAGGAGTAAAATAGAGCAAGCTAAACATTTAGCGAATGGCGTAAGATTTCGTAAAAGTTGCCTTGTGTATCGATGCTCAAACTCGGTCACCAATTGCTTTATTATTTTCTCCAGATTCACGTGTCTCTGTCGAGTAAAAGCGACGAAGAGCTATGCACGCGTAGTTACCAAACGAAATACTTGAAACCCAGCATCACGAATTATATTTCCATCACTTACGCGATCTCATCTCATCACAGAGACTCGTTACTGTTTTATTTATCTAGCTCGATCAGCGTGAGTACCCTTTGCACGTCCAGTCTCGTTAAAGAACGATCGAATTTCAAAATTTCATTTTCCTTAGGGAGATTTCTTAGCTGTCGAAATGATCAATCGCAAGATTCGATTTGTCTGGGATGTTGGCGGAGGTCCCGCAGAACTCATTCATCCTTTACATATCCAAACAGCCGGTGATTTGCAAAAAGATCAGCATTGGTATAAAATCGACTTTCAAAGGTAAAAATAATCACGCAGTCTTTTTTAAAATTTACCATTCTATTCTCCAACTCTGCTGTATGTTTGCTTCAGAATTGCAAACATGGGTAAATTATCGGTTCGTCCTGTAACTTCGAACTCCGCGTTGAACGGATCGCCGGTGACTAACGCTTCGATATCCGGATGGAGTAGATTAGACGTAAGCAGCAACGATTTGATTTGGATTGGCGGTAGTAATAAACCAGTTTCGCCCTATCTGCTGAATAAACAAAACGGATTAATCGGGTGCCTGTCTCAAGTGACTTTTGATAATAAAGCAATCGGCTTGTGGAATTTCAAGTCGGAAACTGTCGGTAGTTGCGTTGCTTGCGTTGAAGGGTGAGTTCGGTCGACTTGATCCACTAAATATTTAAACAGAGAATTTATAATTTTTTAAATACGGTTTGTATTTTATAGAATCGAAGAGTCGATTGAAGACGATTCTTATCATTTTATGGGAGACGGATATTCGGTATTGAAAGGGCTCGGATCATCCGTCTATAATAAATACGTTTTCACCGTATCTTTCAATTTTAAAACTTACGACGAGAATGCGATTTTATTTTATGCCGTAGCTGCCAAACCTGTAAGTGATCGTTGCACTCTGGTCGGGTTTTTGGTAAAATTTGATTCATGAGAAATGTTATCGTTTCAGGAGCAATTCATATCGATCACTATGAAAGACGCCCGCGTCATGTTGCAAATCGGATACAGAGAAGATCTGAAAGCCGAAGTAAGAACATCGAATCGTTACACGACTGGAAATTGGACTCGCGTCGAAATGGTCAGACAATACGATCGTAAAAAGAAATCAGAAAAAAGTAAAACATTTTAAGAAATCTGGTTTCATTTTCTTAATTTACTCGATTCTAACGAAACGCTATCGATTGCAGTCGTTTTGAAGGTAGGCAGCGAAATCAAGGAGACGACTCCAGTTTCGTCTTTGCCAGTTCAAAACGATATACCGGATTTATCGAAGCCTCAGTATTTGATCGGAGGCTCGCCACCTGGTTTCGAATCAGTAATCCAGCTTCCTGGCTCGTTCTTAGGATGCATATCAGATGTGCAAGTTAATCAAGACGCTTACAACTTGTTACGTGGACAACACTGGGGTGTGCAGAAATCGTGTTCGAATAAAGTAAATAATATCGGAGTCGGATTCAACCAAACTACCTGAAATTACGATTAAATTCCTGTATTTTGTAGCCTGCTACCGTGGTTGGATTCCAAGGCAATGGGTATTTAGAGCTGGGATCGTATTCGTTGAAAAAAACAGCCTCCTTTTACTTCGTGTTTTCCACCAATCAGCTTGATGCATTTTTGATGTTGAGTACAACCGAAGGTTTTCCGGTATGTTTACACTGGAGTTTTATTTTTTCAACCTTATCGATAGCCATTTACAATTTTTTTCCTTCCTCGATTAGAATTCGGCCAACGAAGAAGAAGACGAAGATGAATCTGATGTAAGAATTTCACGTACCCGATTACTGAGATATATTTTCAACCTATTTAAATTCGAATTCGATTTATTCCAGAGCAACGACATCAACTACTACTCGATAGCGTTACGGGAAGGTCGAGTCGAACTGACCGTAAACGTCGGAAACAAAGACGTAAAATTAATATCGAGAGCCGATACGAACTACAGCGACGGCCAGTTCCACGCGGTCAACGTAATCAAAACAGGAAAACGACTAGAATTAAGAGTAGACGATATCATTCAAGCGATCGGCTTCATGGACGAGAATGGCGCGTCTATAATCAAAGCTGCGGGAACTGTCGGCGGATTATTCCTCGGAGGAGTACCTTCCGATATCGTGTTCAACGTTTCCACCGTCTCGGATGTGTTTTTATTCGGAACAATTAAGGATTTAATATTCGACGAAAGGTTGGCAAATTGTTACCTACGAATATTTATATAATTATTCGTACACGACGACTTCCTGCTGCCAACTTATCGCTTATCTTCCTTTCAGGTTGGTTTACTTCGGCCGTCCGATAGAATTTGAAAGAGCTCTAATCGGTCGGATGGGACCCAAAGGGTCGGTTTTCGACAGCGATGCTGCAGCTCTGACTCAGAGTACTCAAGCCATCGGAGCGAACAGTTGCCAGAAATCGTACACGTACTCGGTGCAACCGTTCGCGGTGCAGTTTGGCGATTTGCCCAAGAGTTACGTGAGACTGGACTACGATCGGTACGTCTTCCATCAGAAGAATTCCACCATCGAATTGACCTTCCGCACGTTTTATTTGGACGGTGTCTTGTTAATTATTCCGGTAAAGTATTAGGCTCGAAATGATGAATTATGCGAATTGAAAACTGGAACTTAGCTAGGTTTCATTTTGCAGGGTGCTGACGAAAAGCAGGACCATTACTTGAAAGTATTTTTATTCGGTGGTAAAATTATAGTACTCGTTAAGGGTAAAAGAAGACTCGAATTACAAGTTGAAACCACCTACGATGATGGTAATTGGCATTATGTAAGTATTTTTATTCGTTACCGTTGCAACCGAGTTATGTAGTTTATTTTCTTTCTCTAATTACTCGCGTTGTTTTTTTTTTTACAGCTGAAACTAGTCAGAGACGGTAAAAATCTTTATTTATTCGTCGACAAGTCTCATTCTCAAAAGGCGGCCTTACCAAAAAAATTACACTTTCAAAGTACCATTTTTATCGGCGGATTTTCAAACGATTTTCGTATCTTTGATCCGGTGGTAGGTTATCGCAACTAACGCAACATGAATAATAAATCGACGCTAATTATCGATAAATTTTCCTTCGTACCTAATTTTATACTTTATAGTTCGATAAAATCGAAGCTCTCAAAGGATGCATTAAAGAAGTAATTATTAACGGCAAGAAAGAAGATTTAGTAGGTGATAGAGCTAAACATCACCACGTTGGTCAGTGCTTCCCAAACGTAGAGAAAGGAGTCTATTTTTCCGGCGATTCGTACGCAGTAGCAGGTATATCGAGTACCTCATTCCGATTATTTTACCTCTTTTTTCGATTATTAAAAGTTGATTTTTTTCCCAGCGAATAACTTCTCAATTGGTACTTCCCTTCAGTTTGAATTAGAATTTAGAACCACTGAAATGAACGGCGTGCTCATGTTGATCTCAGAACCCGATGGATATCCGTCTATATCTTTAGAACTAAACAGAGGAAAAGTAAGAGTGTTACTGTTATCGAAACTAATTACCATATTTTATTTATTCATTTTAAAACAATCAACGTTAACGTTTAGGTAATTCTCAACGGAGATATGGGTGACAGAAGACCGTTCAAATTAGAATTAGAGTTTTCTTCTATTTATCATCTGTGTGATAACGAATGGCATCAAGTGAAGGTGAATTTTGTCGAAGAGGAGATATCATTACACGTCGACAACCTGAGTAAAATGTACTGGTTATCCGATAACGGTCATATTACCGAAGCACATACCAATAGTCCTTTGTATATCGGCGGCATACCTGGTAATTTCAGTTTCCTTATCAGTACTTCCGAGTTGATTTCATGTGTTATTAAGTTAATATTCTTGTTTAACTGTGTTTTATACAGAACAATCTGCCAAAACAATCCACGCCAATAAGGAGAATTTCAAAGGGTGTATGAGGAATGCGGTCATGCGAGGGTATAAATTAGACTGGACTGAGTTTCCTACCGCTCATAATGTACTACTGAGCTCGTGTCCTGTATAAGTGATCCTATCGTTTTTTTTTTAATCGTTTTATATTGTGCCAAAGTGTGCTACTGCATATACCATTGTTCCTGTAACTTTTATACCTTTTTTTTTTTAATGACAAAAACTTCATAATATGTGTCATCTTGAAATAAATATTTTTTGAGTATCTCGTTCTTTTTTCAAAAAATTAAGAGGAAAGCATCGAGTACCCATGTTGGAAAAATCAGTTGGTAGACATCGGTGTCTATACAGTAATTGAATTATGTTCTCATTTTAGTTCGGTTAGAAGAGCTAACGTCTGAAAATTCCTGAGAAAATACCTTCACTCGTTGTAGGTATTATGTTCAACTCAGGTTTACTGCACTGTTGTTTGTTGGATCGTGATTATTATATCACATGTATCCTACCTATTATGTCACATATACCACAACAGTTCAACAATCGTCAGTGACTAAACATAAAACGATTTAAATTCTCTGCAATTCTGCACTGAAAATAATCCAAGTTCAGCGTCCTAAACAAGTTGAGCTATACTTAAACCATTTGTGTATTTATAATAAGGTCGCAACTTGTCGTTGTAAGCCGGCACCCTAAAATTCCTGAAATGTTTACACCCAATAATCACACGCAGGTAAAAGGTTCTACAGGTAAAAAGATAAGAAATATTTTCTTCCATTTCCAGCAAGCTATTCAAAGCCGAACGAAGGTAAACGACTTGGTAACGTGGTGGGGGAGTAGTCGATTCATCACAACAACGCCGACGAAACACTGAAACAGTGGACGGTGCCGGTGCTGTGTAGTTGACAGTACAGTTGTTGGTAGGTAGTTGTTGTGTCGAAGTCAGAGTTCGGAGATGAACGTGGTGAAGATCGTCCGTCGTTTTCTCTTCGGTATTTTGAATTAACCTGTTGCTGTGTTCGTTAGTTTTTTTTTTACCTGATCAAGTTTCTTAGTTCCGTCCATTTGGCTTTTGTGATGCTTTTTTGAATGGTTTTTTATTCGTTGGTACAGTGTTTAGTGATTGGTATGGACCATTCAATGAATAGTTACTTGTCCGACAATAAACCTGCGTTGGCATTTTCATCTAATCTACTAATGGTTTTAGTCACCTAAATCGTGTCGTATTCGCGGTACCTTTGAACTGAAATGTGATCGGAGTTTAGTTCGAGATATATCTAATTTCCAAGTGTTCCAGCTTATTTTAAAGTTTCTTTTTTCTTTTGTTTTGTGCGGTTTGTTGTGCTGTTGTATAATATCTCGACAACATGCCTTGTTCGGCGGTAACATTGTCGTTGGCTACGATCTCAGCGATTGTCGCAACTGCATTGCTAGCAATTGCCTTTTCTACGGATAACTGGTTGCACATCGAAGTTCGAAGGAATAACATACAGGTATGTGAAAATATGCCATTAGCCATTCTCGTACATCTAGGTATATTTTATGCTACTTCGTATCGATTACACGTGTTTGGTGTCCTGTACCTCGACGGATATCCTATAAGAAAGCCAACTCTCTGTAACCACTAACCGGGTGAACTCGACCGGATGTGTATTCAGGCACCAAGCACCAGCGAGGGTTGAATTTCGATGATGTAGTTTCGTAGGTACTTGTTGTTATTAAAACGTTATAACATCTGAAAAATTATGTCTTGACAAACTGCAGGTCTCCCAACTGCCACTACCGGTTGTTATGACTCATTAGGTATGACTCTGGCGAGTGTGCTCTGTCATCGAGTTTCGAGTAACTTCCCAGGTATAAATTCGAAACTCAGAATATTGGAATTCAATCAATTCTTCGAATTGAAATTAAATTTTTATTTCGGTGCGTTGATTTTATTCGTGAATGTCACGTTTCAATGCGTGTTTTCTCAGAGGCGAGTGCACAGTGCACGCTAATCTAGACCCTAAACACATGAAAAACACGTAAGAAATTGTTTTGTTTACTAATCAGTTCATTTGCGCCCTGTTACCTGCTGCTTTGCTTTCGCAAAAATTCAACCAGATTGCAAAGATTTATTAACCCAATCTGGTTAAATGATCTCTCAGTCCGAATGGCGTTTACTTTCGCATGTGACCTGCCAGAACACATATATGCTAATCAGCAGTACCTACACGTATATTGTTTGGTAACCAGAGATTGCGGACAGTGGTATGAATGGTAACAAGAATAATATAAATTATGAAAAATATTTCATCTCGTAACCGAAGATATGGACGTCGGTGTTGAAAAATTCGCGTG
Organism: Paracoccus marginatus; assembly: GCA_900065295.1. NCBI lineage: Eukaryota > Metazoa > Arthropoda > Insecta > Hemiptera > Pseudococcidae > Paracoccus > Paracoccus marginatus. The sequence goes on along the minus strand of FIZT01027828.1, from coordinate 13,276 downwards.
TCGCATTTTTGTAAAGGTCAAGATTCAGTATTGCCATCACAATGGATTGTAGAATTCCCACGATTACTTTCAATTTTATTTCTTTTTTTTTTGTTCTTTTTCTAATAGCAGAGTAATCGACTTGTTGTTGTGAAACATTAGAGTATGTACAGTACAATGCTAATAGATGGTTTTTTATGTGAATAATTAGAGCTGTACGTAGGAACAGGGTGTTCATCGAAGTTTTCGCTGGTGTCGATGAGTTTTTCAAACATCAGAATTGTTTGAGAAACCGGCGACTCTCGGTCCGTTTGCCAAAAGTGTTGGAAGAAACTTACTCAAAAGTGATGATCTTTTTTTTTCATTATTAATTGAAATCTGCCATAATAATTCAATACCTAGAGCTGGAGAAAACTTTCTTAGACAAACAGTGCCTGCCTATGCCTGCCACGTGTACCTGCGGTTTCACGAATAGGTACACAAACACGTTTATATTTGCTCAACAATTCAACATTATGAAAATTTAATTTCGACGAGTGGTGTCGTAAAAGATACCAGTGTAATTAGACTATAAACTAGACTACCTTTCGAGCATTCTTCTTCTTTTTTTCTCCAAAAAAAACCTACCTCGACCGCAGCCAGATCTCATACCATTGTGAAAAAAATCCTCTCGAGCGAATGGCCATTCACAGCAAAGTTGTAGTAGTACCATCCAAAGCATTCCTATTGAGAAAAAAATACTATGGTAGGTCGCCGTAGCTAATCACGTTTGATCTTAATGCGCCGATAAATAGAAATCTAGCCGCGTTGCGAATAATATTGTGACGAGGTTGTAGGAAATTTTTACACAGTTTTTTTTTCTCCATTCGAGAATTCGTTACCGAGAAGTTTTTTTCGTCGTACATGCGTACCTATACCTATAAGTATGTCCGACCAAGACGAGTAGATATGCTTGCTACAGAAAAATAACATTGTTGGTTTTTTGTTCGAATTTCGACGTCATCGCGGTCATAGTACGATCGACCTATCGAATCAAGACCACTTTTTGGTCAAGTTCAAACTAAAAAATATTGTAATTATACCGGATTCGAAATTCTCCATACACGACTCGACTGGTTCTAGAGATACGCGAAAATTGACGGATTACTTTCAGGTTCGCCTCGATTGATGCTATAGTCATTTATTATTAATGATTTCTTTTACTCGTCCGTTGCATATAGGTATTAACCGTAGTTGAAACCTCGTTGGCTGCAAGTTTCGTAAAATTGAATATCGTCTATGTTTGACTATAGACCAAGACCGTACCCTTTTCGGCGCGTTTGGAATGCTGTAGAAATTATTATTATATAGGATAACCGCAGCAACTGGTTCGAAACTAGTTTGGTGTTGTTTTTTTTTCGTTCTTTGACAATCCTACTATACAATCTACGCAGCGAGACTTGTTTATCGAATTAGAAAGATTGTTGAGGTGCGTTTGATAGGCTAACGTAAGAGGAAGGAATTTGACGACACAGGGGGTATGTGCTGGGGTGTTATTCTTGAAGGAGGTAGACAAAAATCTGGTCGTATGAGTGATAATTTTATTCAGTGGGGGGGGGGGGTGAATTTTTCAAGACCCCCTCCCTCCTAGTTCTGTACCACTGAATGAGGAAATGGGACAAATTTTTTTAGCTCGATCGATGCATAACTTGTCACCCAGCGGCAATCTTCGTAACGCGCGAGACATCGCAATACTTCCACGAGCGCTGGTGAGAAACGCGACATACCTCGACGCGGTCAAAACAACTCATCACTTGTGGCTTCTTATAACTCTTCTGCGATTGGTTAAATGGAATCAACTTTCTGTATGTCTAAAGGACATTTTATTGAACACCCAAAACCAAAATTTCACTTGGGTAAGTTGATTAGGGGCTGAAGTAGAATTTTTTCAGAAAAGAGTAAAAAACTGACGATTTTTAAAAATTTTAATTTTTTAATTATGCTCCGAATAGATTAAAATTTTGGTTTCAGGGCCTCCTTAGGACCTTTATTAAACGCACGATGCGTTGGTTTCATTTCGACAGCTGGTAGTGGGGGTAACGACGTATCGTTTTTAGCCCGAAGAGAAACGTCGCTTTTCTCACCGGGTTCTCGTGGGAATATTTTGATGTCGGTGCGGCACTATAATGGGAGAGGGGGAGGGGGGTCGAAAAATTTTTTATTGCACATTTGCTATTCTAGGGGTTCCTATTTTTTAATTTTTTTTTTTTTTATACCATTGATAGATTTTGATTGAGGACTCTTAGTCACTTCTCCCACAAATTTTTAGAATTTTCCTACTTTTTTCATCATTTTTGGTTCTTTGATAATAATCTTAATTTTTTTCATGAACGAAGTTTCGAATGTCAGCCATTTTTTAATTTTCTTAAAATTTAATTTCAGCGTTCAACGCTAAAAATTTTAGAATTTTCGATTTTTTTTATTTTTTCCATGATTTTGTGTTTGTAAATAAAATTTCAGGTTTAAAATTTTTTTGCAAGTATATGTTTTGTCAATTTTCAAAATTTATCACTTTTTTTAGAGCCTCTAGTTTAAAGTTCCAACACTAACAGAGAATAAAATTCAAGAGATTGGAATAATACATATTTGGTTTATACATTGGGAAATCCAAACGTGTGGATTATTCACGACTGTCTTTCCTCTCCTCCCAGTTGACGTGTAGAATAATTATTTTTCTTAATCTGGATTAATACCGGTGACGCCCTAGCCTATCTGGTCTCCTTGAACTTTCATCTGCGGTGCGATTGTCAGTCCAGTGTCCAGTACAGATACAATATTATACAAATAAGTAGCATATTAGGTATGCATACACTTGGGTGGAATTTGAGATGAGAATTCGAAGGATATTTACTCACGTAGGTACAGTATAAACTCTCTTTTGAGATTGTAAACCATTTCAACGTATACGTATTTTATTCTGGAACACCGCACCGCCGATACCTTATGAAAAGGTGCGGTATTGTATTTATTTTTTCAACAACACAGACGCACGTTGATTTCTTTCCCCCTTTTTTATTATGAATATAGTATAGGTACACACGACGAAAGTATTATTTTTTAATAGAACTAGGTTATTAGGTGATTATTATATGATCTATGAAAGACAGAAGAATTACTGGTTCATGCAGGTAGTATGGTATAGTGTCACCGCACACTTCTCTGTATAACACCGGATCGAGTCGAGACCAACTCGATGGTAAACGATGTAAAATTAAACCCTGCCTGTGAGATTTCGCTCCGTGTGTCTCTCTGGTACTGGATATCAGACCATAATACACCGTGTAAAATCTTCTTTCAAAGCTCGAGCAATTTGTCAAAATGCATACACTCCTATGTAATTACTCTCGAATACGAATCATTCATTTTATCGGTCGAACAAAATTTACTTCTTTATAGTATAACTTTCTATACGAGTCAATAGAGCTACTATAGCTGCCGTCGTGCTGGTACGATCAGCGAGTTATTGAACCGCGAAATAGCGCAGATTTTTACCAGTAAACGACTATATAAACGTGTACGCGGAGATTACGCACCTCGGTGTATATAATTTAGTCGTTATACTTACTTACAGTACGATTTCGTTGCGCTGCAAAAAGTCACCTTATTCCGAGATGAATTTGAAAATACTTATACCCGGGCTAGTGAGCGCTGCCCAAGTATACGCTGAATGTATGTATAGCGAGATAGAAAGTTGTATGTAGACTCGTATTTCCTACTTTTTCTCCTTTTTTTTTCTTCTTTTTTTTTTTTTTTAGCTCGTGTGCTACTATTTAATTGTATGCTGTACGCAGATTGCCGCGGCTATTCTGCATTCGCAGCATTCGTATGGAGAATACTTATAAAACGCGTATAGGTATCGAGGTATCGAAGAGTTGATAAAACCGGATCCGGATTAATTTATCCAGTACCGAGATTTAACTTTGGTCGTGGGTACGCCTCCTCCCGAAAAGAGGATTTTCTCGAAGTAGAGATTATTATCGAGTTGGAAATCATTCGCACTCGTATTAGCACAGGCGGATATAAGGGCGGGTGTGAGTGAGCCAGGCGTACTTTTTAAACATTTTTCGGCTCGATCAATATTTCTAGCATCGAGAGTTTTTTTTTTTGTGAAAATTTAACATTCTTTGACAATGAAAAATTCTATAAAAATGAAAAATTCAGTGAAAATTGAAAATTTTGAATAAATGGAAAGTTTTGTAAAAATGGAAAATTCTGTAAAAATATGAAATTCTGTGAAATTGGAAAATTTTGCAAAAAATTGAAAGTTCTGTAGAGATTGAAAATTTTGAAATTCTGTAAAAATTGAAAATCTTGCAAAAATGAAAAATTTTGTAGTAATAAAGAATTCTTTAATAACTGAAAATTTCAAAGTCTTGTAAAAATGAAAAATTTTGCAAAAATGGAAAGTTCTGTAAAAATTTTAAAATTCTGTGAAAATTGAAAATTTGGCAAAAATGAAAAAAATTTTAAAAACGTAAAATTTTGCAAAATAATGAAATTCTGTG
>FIZT01027791.1:0-11337 GCA_900065295.1 Paracoccus marginatus | reverse complement strand
CCTTGAAAAAATGCTCGAAAATTTTTTTCAAAAAGTTCCGTGGATAGCCCTTAGTAATGTCTAACATCCCTGCAAATTTGAAAAAATTAGGTTGAAAACTACGAAAAACAAATTTTCAAAGAAAATCGATGTTTCACCCCCATAACAGGGGTTAGGAGGGAGATAGGGAGCTAAAAATTTTGTCACGAGGTTTTTACACTATAAGGACCAATTTCCACCAGAAAATTTCAAAATCCGTTCTCAGGGCCGATTCACCATACGTAATGGGCTATAACCCTTTCGTTAAATCGATGAATTAAAAAATTATGAATTTTGAAAATTTGAAGTTTCAAACAATTGATAAATCAAAGAAATTTTTTTTAAAAGTGGACGAATTGGGAAAATTGCAATTTTTTTATTTATAGAATTTTGTAAAATTCTTGAAAAAATGGACAAATTTAGAAAAAATTTTCAGGTTGAAAAAGTACAAAAATTTGTCGCCTCTGAAATTTTGCCTCCATGGGCTACTACTCTCTCTACCCGTGCATATGCTCAAATCTGCCTCTGTCCTCTCCTAAATCATTCTAAAAGGTGAAACATGACTTTTCTTCAAAATTCTCATCAAAAGAGCCTATATTTTATGAAAATTTTTCGAAAAAATTTTTGAACGTTTTTTCAAGGTCCAATCAATCCAATGGCATTTTAGGATTTGTAACGACCATTTTGGCAACCCCTTACAGAGGTGCATTTATGACAAAAATATATTTTCAAAATTTTTCATACATATGGGTAAAAGACTAAAAATGCAATAAATCAATTTTTCACCCCTTTTCTATCCCTGAACGGGTCAATTTTTGACAAAAAAATCTTCTGAATTTGTATCTGAATACGCATTACGAACTTTTACACTTCTCGCCTGATTTTCTTGGAAATTCGAACATTTTTCACTTCTCACCCTTGAGCTTTTTTCATTTCTTCAACTATGAGCATGGAATTACAAAAATCGCGAAAAATCAACGAATTTCGATGGAAATTGGATAAAGGATGTAAAAAAAAAGTATTCAGCTGTAGACATTGACAAGAAAATTTTTTGTCTGAAATTCGCCTATTTAAGGGGGGGGGGGATGAAAAATTGTTATTCTGCGTTTTTGAAAGTCTTTTACGCTCATGAAAAAATTCTGAGAAATCGTCAGTCCAGGAAAACTTCTCAATTGCCAATTTTTAATTTGAAATAAATTGCGTCTATTTCAAATTTCCAATTTTCATTTTCGAAATCAAACGTTTGAATTTTACTTAAAATTGATGGATTTTTGATTAATTAGTGAGTAATTAAAATTAAAATAAATAAATGAACTGGACAATTAAATTTTTATTTGTTTGATAAAAACATAATTTAGAGAATTTAATTTTAAATAATTTCTGCTCAATGAAAATTGAATATAAATTGCTGCAGTATTGAAGAAGAAAAAAAAATCGCTAGTTTTAAAAAATTTGACAATATTTATTCAAAATTGGACCATTTTCACTTCATTTTTGACACTATTGATCATTTTGTTTACCTACCATATTTTAAATCAAATCGACAATTTTCATTTTTTTGAAACTAAATAATTTTTGTTTCAAAAAAAAATAAACTTGTTTTTCAACAATTTATAAACTGACGTAGGTAGATTTATCATGCCCACTTCGTTTTACATGTTTCATATTCTTCAATTTTGCAAAGGTATGCACGTGTTTCATGTACCTAAAACAAAAATTTTGAAAGAATAATAATATGTTTTACCTTGTTCACATGTAGGTTGTTCGGTCGTATTTTTCGAAACGACGACAAAAATACCTTTTCATCAATCATTTACATTACGTATAAAAAAAGGCGAAAATTTTTCCACTTTCATCGTCTCTAACCTTTGTCGAAGAACCATGTTAATAAAAAAATTCCATTGCTCGTGCGTTTTGCCCCGACGACGAATGGAATTTTTGATATTCGATTTGATAAAATATGTAAGAAGGTTTGATAGCTATACGCGCCTGATTCTTGAAAGATATTTAAAACGAACCCGGTCGCTGCTCACACATCGTTTGCTTTTAGCTGATACTTTAACGTTGTTCGTCCTCCTACGTATAGTACCTACGACTACGTATACCTAGTATATCGCTTTGAACGCATCATGGTTCAAGGTACCTATACAGTATACTTACTTACACATAAAACGAAAAACTTAAATAATTAAATTTCGAATTACCGCAGCCGCAAAACTTGCACAATTTGGGGTTTTCGTATCGCTTTTCAAAGTATCCGGATTTAGTTTGTTGAATGGGAGGAAAAGTAGAAGAATAAAAAAGTAGATGGCCCTCGGAAACCGAACACGCTTCCACGGTATGTTTGCGAAAGCGGCAAAAGCGTGCGACACCACAACGACGAGTAAACTTTTACGCGTCATTGTTGGTTTAACCCCGCTTATAGCCGTCTGCCTGACCCTTTTGCCTATAAAAATGAAACATATGTAAAATAAACCGGACCCCTTTTATCTACACGCGTTTATTTTACGCGCTCAAAAGTCACCGAGCTTTTCAAATTAAACACGCTTTGTTTCTTTTCATTCGGCCCACCGTTTACGTCCCCGTAGGTAGGTATATAGGTGCGTACAAGAGATGAATTTTTAAATACCGTTCATCGGCGTGTACACACAGAAATTCATTAAAAATACAAAAAACATTATAGCCGAACAAAAAAGAAACACTCTCTTACGAAATAAGAAAAAAATCTCGTCGATGGGAAGAAGATGACACGAGTGAAAAGTTACAATGGAGAAGACATTTTCTAACGTTCACCCTCCGCACTGCGACCACTCTTTTCGCGTTAAACAAACAGAAAAAAAGTTCAAACAAAACCATGTCTTATCAATATTTAAAAGCTAGCTATTAAAATGAATTTACAGCCAACCAGAGCGTGTAATTCAACGTTACAACGAATGATTAAAAAATACAAATTTTCCACTTCCCAATCTCGCAGAAACTTTTCCCTTCGGAGAATACGTAGGTACTCGTGATGATGGATGGAGGAAAAAAGGCCCTTTATTGGTTTCGTGTTTACAGCGCTATACGTTCGTATAGATATGTATGTTATGTACCTACTCAACTCATATACTTCGAGGGCATGTAACGTTCTAAGAGTGCTGACAAAAAAATTAACCCTACCTTAGACATTTTATTCGATATGATTGGTGGCGACGAGGTTTACATACGAAAAACGACGAGAGCCAGGATACAACCCGATGGAAAAAAATTCACAACTCGTCGCCAAATCTTTCACCATATCAAGTCGAATTTATCAAACTTCAACCCTCTTATAAGTACCCTACGATTATATGAAAGTATCTCTGTCTACGATGAAATGGAAACTTTTTTGATTAAATTTTTAACCAGCGTTTTTTAAAAACATCACCACCGAATAAGGAAAAAATTACACGAGAAGAATTTACAATGATATTCTTTTTTTTTTCTGGTACGTATTTATGCCCTCTTCACCCATGAGAGGTATAAAAATGGTTTTGTATTTTGCATACGTGTATCTATTTGATCGCACGTATAGGTATTTTCCTATTAATCTTCGTTCAAACTGGCCAGATTGATTTATAAATACGCGTTTGGTTCTGCATACGTCGCGCTCTTCCTCGTCTACCTTTGAGTATTGAAAAAATTTAGAACGCCGCCGGCGCAAAAATTAAGAATAATGATGGCAATTTAGAAGGGATTAGGTTGAAATGCCGCCGATAGAATTAAAAATCAAAACAGGATAATAGATTGGATTATGAAGCGATTTGCGTTCGATATTGGCCCCATGCGCGAGAGCAGGGAAAATCGCAGCATGAGAAAAAAAACGAACGTGCAAATCTCTCGATACAATTTGTTGCCGAGTGAAAAGACCTAATGTGTTTTTTTCACCCTGACTTGTATCCACGCTGCGCCGCACCTTCATCTGTGTGTTGATTCCCTAACGTACGTATTCCCGCCGATCGATGTTCTAATTTCAATTTTTATCCAGGTTTATTTGTATGTTTGTATGAGGGGTTTGGACGTGTGGAGATGTCAATTAGCGTTTGGCTGTGTTTGTTGTAGATATGACGCGACGTGTGTTTTGAAAGCTGGGTGAAGTTCGTTTACGAAATTCTTTTTTAAAAATATTCGTTTGCGATAAAAAAAATGAATAAAAATAAAATTTGAGTTTTGTAGAATTGTCGAACCAAAAATTCGTTGGGAAAAATTTTGAATTCGAAATTTTTTGTGAAAATCCTTCTTTATCATGTAGATATTTACCTACTCATTTATTCACCTCCTGCTCTAAATTTTACAATATTTCGATCATAATTTGCAATAATTCAAAATTTTGAAACCATTTGAAAATTTTTCATTCCTTAAAAATGTTGATAATCAATTCTACAGCTCTTTTACAAAAAAAATTGAACTTTTTAATAAATTTGCACTTTCAAAAATTTTTGCCATAATTACAAAAGTACGTAGGCAATTGAAATATTTCAACTTTTGAAGAGTTTACAATTTTCTAAATTTTTAAATTTACAAGAATTTTTTCATTTTCAAAAAAATTTGAAATTTTAAAAATTTTAAAAATTTTTTGTTTTTTCAAAATTTGGCAGTTATGAAAATTTTGACATTTTTGAAGAGTTTTGCCTCCTGCGAACTCTGCAATTTTTGAAGAATTTTGAAATTTTGGCAATTTGTAATTTCACAATTTTTGTCATTTTGTCATTTTTTTGAAATTTTTGAAGAAATTTGCCATTGAAAATTTTGAAATTTTTCAAGAGTTTTGCTGTTTTTGAACTTTTTTCAATTCTTAAGAATTTTGCAATCTTTGCAATTTTACATGTTTTTCCATTCTGCAAATTCACATGTTTTTCCATTTTGAAATTTTTACCATTTTAGAATTTTTGTGATTTTTGCAATTTTCAAAAAATTCTGCAATTCCACGATTTCTAAAAATTTTGCAATTTTTGTAGAATTTTGCTGTTTTTGAAAATTGTGAAATTTTCGCAATCTTGAAATTTTAAAATTTTTGTCATTTTTGCACTGTTGTGATTTTCAAAACTTTTGCAATTCAGAAAATTTTGTAATTTTGTGATTTTTGAAGAATTTTCCCATTTTTGAAAATTTAGAAATTCTTGAAATGTTTTTCCATTTTTGAATAGTTTGCAATTTTCGAAGAGGTTTACGATTTTCGCAATTTCACAACTTTTGTCATTTTGAAATTTTCACATTTCAAAATTCTTTGCAATCTTCGTCATTTTTGAAAAATTCTGCAATTCTGCAATTTTTATGCCATTTTGAAATTTTAAAAATTTTAAAAATTTTGCTTTTTTGAAAATTATTGACATTTTGAAAATTTTGCAATTTTCAAAATATGATAATTTAAGAATTCTTGATTTTAAATTGAAAAATCTTGGACTATTTGAAAATGCTGGATTTATTGAGTGATTTGCATGAATAAAAAGTTTACAATTTTCGTAATCTCGGTAATTTTCGGAATTTCAGTAATTTTCTTGATAGGTAGTCTAAATTTTTAGTTGTTGAATATTTTACGATTTTTGCCATCTTCGTAGCTAAGTGGGGTGACTCTAACAATAATAAATTTCCTGCTTCTTAAAATGAAAAAGGGCAAAACAAAATCGAGGTGGATATTTCATCATATAGTAGGTACGAATCGAAATATGCAAAAATGTGCATTCATCGAGTGGTACAGCTTGACGAATAAAAACGTAAACCGAATAAAAATAAATTTTCTCGAGTACTCGTGCAAGTGATATGGCGAATATTCGAATGCAAAAACGTACATAGCGGATAAAACTACAGAGGTTAAAGTTTTCAAACTAATAACGAAGCGAGAACAATGCATGGCAATTCCAAAGTGGGTAAAAAAATGAAAATGTAGTCTGCCAGAAAATCACATTTAAACATCTAAGAAAAGTTTGATACTTGGGCGGACGGACGGACGGAGTTTGAGGAGGAAAACGTTAGAGCCTTAGCGCTAACGAAAATTTAGGACAGTACGAAATTCGTTTTACGTTTGCTCAAGTTGTTCGTGTTCTTTGATTTCAATTTGATAACTTGTTCGAAACTTAACCGAGCTTTTAATCTAATTTTAGCGTTCTATATTAATTATCGGGTAAACGAACGAATCGCATAGGGCGCGATGCGGCAATTTCGTCCGTGAAATTCGCTTAATTATCGCTTTAGTGGCAATATTTTCTATTAATTGAAATAAACACTATTCAAATAGCAGCATAAAGCGACGATCGCGAAACGGCCTTTTCACTACCATGCCATTCGAACAGCTTTAATTTGCATTTTTCGAATTTTTCGCGCCACTACGAAATGCTCCTTTTGACGCTCAAATTGTTAATTTGATCAAAGGAATAATTTTGCAACCGTTTATCGGAGGTCGTTCCTTTAAAAAGATTTTTTACATGGTACGTATGTTGAATTGCTATATTTATTGTATTTACGAGACCACGAATACCGTTGTTGCGTATAAAATATCGATCATTCTGGATGCTCCTATACCGTGCATTTCTAGGTATAAAATTCACCTGACGGGTTCTCTACCTACTTACGTAAGTTTATGACAGTTGTCTTAAGCGTGTATCGTAAATTATAACGCTATAATGCGACATTTTTTTCCCCCATTTCCAAATTCAAATTCCAAGTGCGAAACGTATGCCGGTGAAATTGCCACCGTCGGTGGTTTATTCGGTTAGGGGTTATTTTGAAGAAATTTCCGTACCGCTGGTAGGTTTCTGCAGGCGTAGGTAGCTAGGTACATGTGTACGAGTAACGTATCATCGTATGGTATAGGTTCAACGACTCTGGAGAATTGACTCGTTATCTGCGTATGTATGTTAAATATTAGGGCCCTACGAAAATACCGCGCCGTGTTCTCTGCATGTTCTTCTTTAATCGATGAGCGTGTTTTGCCTCGTTGATTTTACACTAATAAATGGCTCGTTTAGTTTACATCTACCAGCGTGGCTCCACTGTATCAATTTTTCGACTCGTTTTTTTTTTTGTTTGCTTGTTTTATTATTATATTTGGTGTGTTTTTCTCGCAGGGTGGAATAAGATTAATTCAAGGAAAAATGAAAATTCAGCGTTGCGTCGCGAAATATAGGTTATCACGAGATGAAAATGATGTATATCTATGCATATAAGTATTACGTATAATATTCGTGGAAGAATCAAAACAGACTTCTTTTTGAAAATATGATCTTGAACATTCTTTTAGAAACTATCGCTTTTAATTATAAAAAGTAGCAGCTATGCATCAAAAAAAATAACAGAATCAAACAAATTGCAGGAAAACAGAAAATTTCAAAAATTTTAGAAAACGATAAGAATTTCAAAATATTGCAAAATTTTTAAAAATTGTAACTTCAAGAAACTTTCAAAAAAAATAAAAATTTTTAAAAATTGAAAAACCTAAAGGAATTTCAAAAAGTTGTAAAAAGTACAGGATTTTTTTTAAAAAATTAAGAAATTGTGAAATTTTCAAAATTGCAAAAATTGCAAAATTATGAAATTGCAAAAATTTTCAGAAATTACAGAAATTGCAGAAATTGCAGAAATAGCACAATCACAAAATTGCAAAAATTTCAAAACTTGAAAGAAATTGCTAAATGATCAGAATGGTAAGATTTTAAAAAAAATCAAAAAGATGCAAAAAATTGAAAATCGCCAATAATTGCAAAATTCAAAAAAACAGGGGAGAAGACTGCAAAACGTGCAAAATTGCAAACATTGGCTAAATCAAAAAAATTCAAAATTTCAAAATTTTGGAAAACGACGAATTGTTGAAAAATTGCAAATTTTCAGATAGATGAAAATGTTTATCAAATTAAAATTTCAAATCAATCAAAAAATTTTCAAAAATTTTTATAACCCAATGAAATTGCAGTAAAACCTTCAAAACTCCAATAAATTGCTAAAATTTGCAAAATTGCAAGTAATTAAAAATTTTTAAAACTTTTAAATTGAAGAAAATTAAATCACACAAAATACTGGCCTTTTAAATTGCTTTTCAAATGCATTCAAATATTCAGGAAGCTGCGAAATTTGGAAAAATCACAAAATTTTATGGACTGTTTTTCTCATTATTTCGCCGCGACTCCATTTTTTTCAATTTCATCAAATTTTGTTAAAATACATCAAAACCAGAAGCTATTCGCTAACCACCCGTCACGACTCGCGAGCAAAAGTTGAATAACCTAAGTTTAAATAAATTTATAAACGGCCGGCGTAAAGCATTATTTGCATATTTCTCGTTTGAGTGGCGGTTCCTGCGCCAGGAATTACAAAACCAACTTTTATGTGTAGATACAATTCGCGCCACCCGTATACAAATTTACTTTTCGGTTGAACAAAAATCGTTAGGTACTTTAGCGAGAGAAAAGAAACACCGCGAATTAACCGAAATTACAAAAAGGTAAACTTTTCGCTGACGATTAATCGTGTACGTACATTGTACTTAGATGAGGTTTTTATGCAATTTGAGCGCATTTTCAGCTCGAATGATTCCGAACCCTTTCATGGTGGGAAAAATTGAACAACTTTAGTGGTAGGTACTAGGTATGGGGCGAATTTGAATTTTTGCTTTTTCAATCGTATTCTTCGATTCGGATGGCGGTGTGCAGAGATACCTGTGTTCTACCATTTATAACATGCTTGCGGTAACTAATTGGAGTGTAAATATGTGATGATAATATCATATATCTCTCGGTATACGTGTAGGTATGTAGTGGAGAACGTAAAACAAAATCCATCTTTTCTAATTTCACACGTGATATATTTCCATTTTCCGTTCATTTTCGCGCCCTAGAATCAAGGCCTATATGATTCAGGATCTCATTCTGCTCGCTGCTCTCTGATATACGTACTTCCATTGAACGGAGCGACGCAGTAACTGCGTATGTATGTAGTCTATGAGTTTGTAAACATAGTTTCATTTCCTTCATGTGATTAAATTCGCCGTAGCCGGAAGGTTTTACAGGATCAGACTTTTCCTCCTTTTACAACGCACTTTTCCACCATTCACGCGAAATTCGTCTAATGTTATCTATGGCGGCGTGACCGAAAAAAAAAATCGCTATATATGAGCACTAGGCCTATCGTGTTACTATTTTTGGAACGGCTTTACTGGATTTCAGGATTGTAAATAAACAGAGCTGAGGGAGATGTTAATATATACCTATTTTTTTTTAAATTCTCTTTTTTGTAGTACGAATTTTCTGGCTTTTTATTCCAAAAAATTATGCAAATCGAAAATGGTAATTTTGAGCAGGATGAATTTTCGCAGCAACCGAATCATTATTGAGCTTTTTTGAACTAAACTGTATTGTATATTTTTTTCAAAATTCGCGAAACAACATATTTTTCGCAGTAGGTACATATTTTACACCTGAAGCGTATTTCTTTGACATTGTAACTCGATTTCGCGTTATAATTTTCATAAATAATTGCAAACTTAGTGCAGGAAAATAGAGCAGCTTATGGATTCTTTGATGAAATATTCCAGCGGTATTTTCAACTAATACGAAATTTAATTTTCGATTATGAAAGTTCGATAGCTTTGAAAATAGTTGAAATTAAATTCGATTCGGTCTATTTTCAACCTAGGTATTTAATTTGAATTATATTTCGGCAAAGTAGCGTTGATAAAATTCACATAAGAGGATACGAGTGAATTTGGTAAAAAATTACAACACAATTGATGCGAATTTTGACTTTCATTGATACGCTTTGCGGTATTAATTCGACGAATAATAAGCTGTAGTATTAATAAAAGGCTATGCAGCTTCGAAGGTAAATACGTATTATTTAACCGGCGATAGGAGTTGTACATGTACGTATATACGTTTATGCAAAGATAGCGAGCAATATGTTGGTAGATAAATTGTAATGGTACTGACTACAGAGACGGACGAATGTTTGGATTAAAATAGTAAATATATTTTGAAAAGGGTCAGATTGCTTGATGGCGTTTTAATTAACCGCAAATATCGTGAAAGGATTCAATACGAAACGATGACATGGTGAAAATTTTTGTCAAGTGCATGTACCTGCTCGTTTTTTTTCAGCGGTAGAAAGCTCATGGTGCACTGTGCTCCCCTCGCGTGTGCTTTTTTCGGTTCACAAATGAGTAAATTTACGTTTTGTCGAGTACTTGTCGGGCGTTTGCGGTTATTTGTTGTGCTTGGGTTGAAAAGAATAAATGCTTTTTCAAATATATACCCGACTAAAGAGTGTTGATACTTGGATTAATTATAAAGCTTTATTTTTCGTCGCAGTCGGGCATGTATTTTCAAAGTGACGCGAGTACGAAAGCAAGGAAATATTTTCGTCGAGAGCATTACAAACAGGGTGAACGTTCTCGGTCGTTCAAGATTTTGAACCTTGACGGAATAATTAAAGCGAAGTCGAAGTTGCAAAAAATAACATCTCGCGAGAACGAGCGCGAATGAAAATGAACCTACCTTACCTAAATATAGTACCTATCTATATGTGGTACAATGTAGTAGTTGTGATTTGAACCTCGGCATGGCTCATTTTCACGTCTTCAAATTTGTCCGGGTTTTGATCGGAAAGTCGCGTAGGCATAGTTGTATGGTAGGCGGCGTTGATGATGATGATGATACCTATTGGCGGTATAAAATCCAAGACTGATAATTAGAACTTTCTATTAGAATTAGTGGTTACTTTGAGGCGCTTACTTAGCTTTTGAATAATTAACGAGACAAACAACCAGGCGTATCCGTCGAATGTAAAATGAAATGTGATCTCGTACGCGGCTAAACCCTTCGCACCAGTTGTATCCCGCAAAAAGGTCACGTTTGTTTCGATGTAGCCCTCTTCTATTCCGAATGTTTCGTCGAAGAGTATCTATAGCTATCTGCCAAGGTTGGCGATACATTTTGTAAGGTTATTCAAGATTGCGTTTGCCCTTATAAGTTGTGTTTGTGAACTCAAAACCGATATTTTTTTTGGAAAAGTTTTTCACTCAGAAAAGTTGTTGGATTTTTTTAGAAATTACTTTTACAGCTAACACTTTTTGAAAAAAAATGATAAATTTTTCGAAAAAGCACTACTATATATTTTCTTGGAGGAAAAATTGCAATTTTTTTTAATCAACAAATTTTCTTCATATTTCGTGATCAGTTTTGTTGATAGATAATGCATTCTGCATAAAATCGTCGATTTAAAGTTTTTGTCTTGTGCCACAGGCGTGAAAATTAAGTACCTATCCCACACCAAAAAAATCCCAAAATCGTGTTCAGCGAATCAATTTACCCATTT